>VXBN01006038.1:0-11365 GCA_013397395.1 Sinosuthora webbiana
TGATACCAGTGATAACTTCAACATCAATGTTTCCACACTGGATCCCAAGGGTTTCAATTCCAAGCCTTCCCAGCTGACATTTTGATGCTGTTTTATCACCACAGCGACACAGACTCTGACCTCAGAAGGCTGAAATGACTCCTTTATTTGTGGGATGTGTCTCCCTTTTATACCATTTCACACAGACCAATTCCATTGGTGACACAAAGACAAACCTCTTCACTCCCATTGGTCAGAGCAGAGGGACAGCAAGGAGAAGTCCCTCCTGGGGAAAGGGATGAATAACAAAGTTACAGTTACAAAAACATTTCTCCTGTTTACAGAAAATTCCCTGGGAAAGGAATTTCAGAAAACCAAAACACCTCAGGCATGGAACCAGGGCTACAATGTTTGTCAGGGAACACAAAGGGCTCTTTCCTCACCCCCAGAAGATGAGAAGCTTTTCCCTTTTAATCCGATTCCACCCCATTTTCTCCCAAAGGATGAGACTCTGAAGCCACGCCGTGAACCTGCTCCAAATGAAAATCAGGGAAATCAACTTCCACAGGCTCCAGAGATCCCTCAGCTCTCCTCTTCCCAAATGTGGCCATCTCCAGTCTGCACTGGGTCAGAGTGGGGAATGGCTGGGGCTGTGCCAGGGGGCTGGGATGGATTTTAGGATTTTCTCTTCCCAGAGGGTGGAATGAGCCCTGGAAAAGCTCCCCAGGGAATGGGCACACCCCCGAGGCTGCCAGAGCTCCAAGAGCTTTTGGAAAACACTCCCAGGGATGCCCAGGGTGGGATTTTTGAGGTGTTGGGATGATCCTGGAGATCCCTTCCCATTCAGGATATTCCATCCCACAGTTCCACCACTCCAACTTTTCCCTCAGTGGATTTTTCCCCTCAATTTTCCGCCTTTTCAGCAGCAAATTTCACTTTGTCCCTTAAACACCACCCAGCAAACAGGACTAAAACCTCCCTCCTACTTCTGACAATAAAACACAAATAATTTCGTCTCATTTAAATAATTCCAACTCCATCTAAGCAGGGTGACTCCACCTGGAAACATTTTCTCAAATTCTTCCCTGCTTCATTCCTTCGGACCAGAAAAAGAAAACAGTCCCACTTAGCTCACCATAATTCCGAGGGAATTTCCTGTGCAAGAATAAAATAATAAAAATCTTCGAGGGGCACTTCTGAAGATTCATTTCTGTGGGTGCTGCAAATGGGCTGCACACAAATATAATGAATATAATTCTCTTGTCGGGTTTAGGGTAATTTTTATTTGCTGATAGGTCCTGGATGGGATAATAAACCTCCCAATACAAGCCCGTTATTGTCAGGCACGGAGAGGAAATGAGATATTTATTCCAGCCAATATCTCTGCAATGGGCGCCATTAAATAAAGGATTTGCAACGCGGTGTTGGGGGAGAGAGAGAAAAAAAAATGAATATATTTGGTTAAGTGGGTAAATACTTTCAGAGGAGCTAAAAATATTGGGTTCTAAAGGGTTTTACAGTCCAGGAACAGAAGATGTTTAGGAGATGAGGAAAATATCAGAAAATATCGTTATTGCTGAAAGCGCTGCTGGAACCGGCCCAGCTTCACACCGAAATAAAAGAATATAATGAAATTGTTGGGAAAGGGAGTCAAGGAGCCACTTTTTTATGGGAAAAACCTCCAAAAAACCCCGAGTTCCTGGCATGTCCCAGGAAATGTCACATCAGGACATTTTTCAGAGTCACATTAAAGGCCCCACTCGGCCCTTCTGCCTTTTCACAGCTCATTTCTCCCGTCCCCCTGCCGGGCTCAGCCAAAATTCCTGGAGCTCGGGGCAAGCAAATGAGGGATGTCGAGGAAAACAAACCCCAAAGAAAAGGTGGGAGAGGATTTTCGAACGTGAATCCCACAGTCTGTCGGCGGCTAAAGCTGAGAAGTTTCGAATTTAAATTGTTACAAAGGGTTTTAAAGTGAATTAAAAAATCCCCAGGTTTAACCAGGCCCCCACAAAGCAGTGACAATAAAGAAATCAACGATGAAGACAGTTTTTATTATTATTATTATAATTATTAAACTATTATTATTACTATTATTATTTCTAATAGCTTTAGATGTTGTTTTCGAGCTCAGATCATCTTTAAACAAAATGAAAACGCACTTTGGGATGATTCATTATGCGCAGATCAAAAATAACACAAAAGCTTTGCTTTCAAAGCCCTGAAACAGAGAATTTCGGCGCTTTCAAGGCAAGAAGCGCCTTTCAAACACAGATTGCTTTGTTTTCACACCACGGAAACTGGATTAAATCTGTTTGAAATAAAAAATAAAGTGGTGCTAGACAGGAAAAAAAAAATAATTTAGATGCAGAACTCGAGCTGTCTCCAAATGTTGGAGCCCATAAAGAGCCAGGATTTCATTCAGGAGCTCAGAATGAGCCGGAATTCTCCAACCAGGCTGCTCCAAATGCCATTCCCAGCCTGGATAACGGCAGGGAGGAGATTTGGGAATGCCCCTCTCCCTCAGGGAGAATTACTGGCAATAATTCCATGGAAAAAAGGGAATTATTTCCCCACAATCTCCGGAACACAGAGCCGTGGGGGGCTCAGGGGCTCACCTGACGTTTTCCTCCCGCGCCTCCCTGCAATGAACGGAATAAAAACTGGATCCACCAGGAGCCGTTTGGGAGACTCCTGTGGCAGTGCTGATATCTGGGAGAGGAACCAAAAGGTTCCCAGAAAAGCCCAGGATGGATCGGATGGAGCAGGAATAAAGCAGGAATAAAGCGGGAATAAAGCAGGAACGAAGCAATTTGTGCTCAGTGCATCCCAGGATGGGCCTTTCCCATTCCCAAATTGTTTTCCATGGCATCTGTCAGCAGCTGCTTTAATCCAGCAAAATAAACCCTGGGATCATCTTTAAAGTGAAAATAAACCACGGAGCTCAACCCTCACAGGCTTCAACAAAAATTGAAAAAATTCCACCCCTCTCCTTCACCACTCTCCCAAATTCCTGACTTATTCCAAATTGTTCCAGTCTCTCTTGAGGCAGTTGCCCTTCTCCAGCTTAAAACAGATTTTGTTTTTCCTAGTCCACGCCTTTCCCTTGATTTTCATCCCTAGTTTTCCACAACCTTTACACTTTTTCCGTGTTTACGATGGTTTTTTGTGCCCTTGGGCACTTTCAGGGTGTTCCCACTCAATCCCAGCGCTCCCGTTGGTTTGGATCTTAGGCAGGAAATAAATCCAAGTCCATGGATTAATAATAATAATAATAATAATGATGATGATGATGATGATGATGATAATCTGTGCCCATGGAAGGGCAGCAGCTGGAAGCATTTTGGTTGGAATTTGGAATTTTCTGTCGCAGATTCCTTTTTCCTGTGGTCAAACCAACCTCCCTGAATTACCAAAGGCTCTGCTCTCCATGAAAAGGAAAATCAACTGGCAAAGGGGGGGTTGGGATCCAGAGGACAAGCCAAGAATTCCCATATTTTTCAGGCAGAGCAGGCTGGTACCTCATTCCAGGTCTGGAGCAGCTGTTTTCCATCCCAGGTTGTGCAGGTCCAGCAGATTTTGGTTGGCATCAGACGTGGTTTGGTTTTCCCTACCTGGCTCTGGGTTACAGGAAATTCCTTGGGAACAGATCCAGTGGCTTCAAGCAGGGACCTCTATCCTTAATCCTTGATTTTTTTGGGGGGAAAACCAAGGGGACTGTGCAGGAATCAGCTGCTGTTGTGACACTGGGAGAATTTGGATAAATATCAAACGTTGTTGTGTCCCAGAGGGCACACCCAACATTCCCGCTGGGAAAACGGGATTTCCTGAGGAGCTTTTGTTGGGTTTGAAAAGCTGGAAGTTTTCTCCAGAGAATTCTGTCTTTGGCTGTGGTGCAAAAGTCCCAAAAATCCCACAGGAAAAGGGGCTTTTCCCTTCCCTTCCCTTCCCTTCCCTTCCCTTCCCTTCCCTTCCCTTCGCTATTAAATGTACTTTAAATTTAAATTTTGTATGATACTGTTTTAATTTTTTGCAGGTCAGCCATAAATTCCATTTTTTCCATATATTCCTTGGAGCATCCTACTGTCACAGATCGTATCCCTGTGACACAGGCCAGAGGAAAATCCCGAGCAGAGGAGTTGGGTAGAAATTCCCTNTTCTCCTCTCTTGTCCTGCCCATGGAGTTCCCACCTGGGAATTTCTGCTGGAAAAAAGGGAAAAGTTGTCTCCTGCAGAAAGTGGACATTCCAACTGCATTTGCACCCGGGAATGCTCAGGGTGGGAAAAGCCTTTCCGGGGATGGGGATGAGGCATTTTGCTGCCAGGCTGGAGTGGGCTGAGGGCGATTTCGTGGAACAACTTGGATTGGAGCGTTCTCTCCCTTTCCCATCTCTCCTGGATTGGCTGTAATCCATCACTCTGATTGCCTTTCCCTGGTCAGTGGAATTCACGTCCTTGTCTCCCTCATCTTTAAAAGATTGTTGGTACAATCTTTCTTTTTTTTTAAAAAATTTAGATTGGGAGTCTTCTTTTCCTGCTCCCGGAAAGGTCACGGTGTCCCTTTTTCCCAAAGCTGAGAGTACATTTTAATTTGGGAGCGTTAGAGCTGGAATGGGGAGCATAAACTAGAGCAGAAATTCGGTTTTCCTGAATTTCAGTGAATTTTCCCTGAATTTATTGTTCCCCTGCCCAGCTGACATTGATGGGAAGGAGTTTTGTGGGCGGACAGAGCCGATTCTCTAAAATTCAAACCAGATCCCCCAGTCTGGGATCTGTTGTCCAAATGACATGGGTTCAGCATGGAGAAGACGGAAAATGTGCAGAAGGACTCATTGCTTCCCCTGGGATCGCTCCAGAAGATGTTTCCTGGATTTCTTGGAGCGGCTGCAGCTCTCCCGGGGTGGTTCTGGAGTGGATTTACTGATATTTATTGGGAGAAGCTGAATTTTCCCATCAGAGTGATAAAAACCGCCCAGTTGGGCATCGATCCGACCCTTGGAGGTTGGATTGTTGGGGGGGAAAAAAAAATCGATTTAAAAAATGACCTTCCCGAACTGGAAACGAGGCGTGAACAGCAGAGGAACGAGCGGGCGAGGGAATTATTTGGGGAATGAAATGAAGTGCCCGAATTCCCTTTGGAATGTCGTTTAGCGGCACCTTCAGCCCCTCGGATCTGGGATAAGGGATGAGTTCCCGCTGCTCTGGCTGCAGGAGTGATCCCCGCCCCTGCTGGAACAAACACGGAGCGGTAACAGAGGCTCCCTGCTGGATTTGCCTTGATTTTGATGAATTTTACATAACTGTCAGAGCCACTGGAGCTTTGCCTTTTTGTTCCTTTCCGTGTTTCTGTGGCCTTGGGTTTGTTTTGGTTTTTTGTGTGGTTTTTTTTTGTTTTGTTTTGTTTTGTTTTTTTCTTTTTTTTTCGGTTTTTTGTTTGTTTGTTTTTTGTTCTTTGTTTTTGTTTTTTTGTTTGTTTGTTTGTTTTTTGGGGTTTTTTTTGTTTTTTTTTTTTTTTTTTGGGTTTTTTTGTTCGTTTGTTTGTTTGTTTTTTGTTGGGTTTTTTGGGGGTTTTTTGGTTTTTTTTTTTTGGTTTTTTTTGGTTTTTTGTGGATTTTTTTGTCGTTTTTTTTTTGTTTTGTTTGGGGTTTTTTGGGGTTTGTTTTTGGTTTTTTTTTCTCCCTTCCGTGTTTCTGTGCTGCTTTTTTTTTTTTTTTTTCAGCTGTGTTGGAGGGAAAAAAAAACCAAAAACCCACAGATTGTATTTCACCAACCACACAAACAATTAACTCCTCAGCCTGGGCTGACTTAATGTGCAGCTCATTTATTTTGTATCCACTGCAGAGGCAGCGGCGGAATCAATAATACAAACGCGGCGGAGTTTTAATCTATTGCTTCCAGAAGAGCAAAGCAAACAAAACCTCATCAAAGTTTAATATTTCACTGTTGTTTTTCTTTTTTTTGTTTTTAAATAATGGATGCACTCAGGAAAGGCCACGCTGGAGTTTTGGTTTTTCCAAGAGTTCAGGGGAGACGGTTCTCATCTATAAATTTGAGAGGCTAAACCCAAACAAAACCAACATCTTCCAAATCTTGGTCTTGGTCTTAGTTCAGAATTTCATTTAACAGAAATTTTCTTGGATTTTTTGTTGTTGTTGTTGTTGTTGTTGTTGACATTGAGATTTTCATTTCAGGTTCTCAAGGAAAGAAAAACAACTCTTCCTGCTTTTCCTGTTGATTTTTCCTGGATCCCGTTGGGGTGGTTATAAATAAATCAATCCATACTGAGGAGCAATTACCACCGCTGACCCTCACGACGTCAATCCCCTCGGACTGATGGGAAAAAAAAATACGACTGGAAGATCCCCCGCTGGGATCTTTCAGGGAGAAAATTTCAGATTTCCGTTTCAGATGTGGGCTGGATCGAAGCTGGGGCAGCTGGGATTAAAAAATGAGGGAATTTCCAGTTTTCCTGACTGAGCTCCAGCAGTGGAGTTGTGGAGAGGGTTCAGACCTTTGGGAGATGATAAACGTCAGTAAAAGCTGTAAATGCAGAGCAAGGACGTTGTTCCATCCAAGGTGGCTCTTCCAGACAATTATCACCTTTCAGTTGGAAATTTCTTGTGTTTTTGTTGTTGCCTCTAAATCCTGAATCTTTTCGCAATCTCTCTCCCCTTAATTAATTAATTTGGATTTTTGTAGGACTGTAGAGCTCCAGTTAAGAAAGCTTGGCCTGGTATTCCCTGTTCCTTCCCTCTCCCCACAGTTCCTGCCACTGCGACCACCTGAAGGTTCTCAATCCCCTTTTCTCCTGAATATTTAATTTTCTTCAAATACTGAGTGATGGTTTGTGCTCATTAAATTTCACTGTTTCCTTTTCGGATGCTCTTTCTCTGCTGCTGATGCAACTGAGGTTTTGTTCTTGGTCTCCAAAGGTGTCCTGGATTTTTGTCTTCCGGTTTTTTGTAGTTCTCCTCTCTTGTTTTTATTTAGCTCATTTAGGAAAACAGGGAATGAAAGCACAAAAATCAGGGAATTTTACCTCTCCTTTCCCTATTCTCAATGTAGTTAATTTTTCATGGAGTTTTCCCTCAAAATATTTTGGGGAATGAGAATGTAGCTTGTGTCACAAGAAATACTGCCAAAATTGTAAAATAACGAAATATTTTCTGCTTTTCTGACCACGAAACTCATGGTCAGGGGCAAAGGGGGTTAAATCCCTTAAAATCCAAACATTTGGGTTGGAAAAGAGCTCCAGGATTGAGCCCACTGTGTCACCCAGCCGGGAGTGTCACAGCCGGTCATTGACGGGTTTTAATCCAGCCATTAGAACCTGTCCCTGAGTGATGGTGTGAAGATTATAAAGAGGTCAAGGTTTCCTTTTAATACAGAAGAAAAACAAAAAAAAACCAAACAAAAAAAACCACAAACAAACAAAAAAAAAACCAAAAACCAACCAACCAAACAAAAAAGCCCAAAAACAAAAAAACAAAAAAAACCCCAAAAAACAACAACAAAAAACAAAAAACAAAAACAAAACCAAAACCAACCAACAAACAAAAACCCAAAACAAAAAACAACAACAACAACAAAACCCAAAAAACACCAAAAACAACAAAAACACCAAAAACAACAAAAACCCACCCCCAAAAAAAAACCCAACAACAACAACAAAACAAACAAACAAACAAAACCCCACAAAAACAAAAAACAAAACCAACTTCTGGGCATATAATCTGCATTTAATTTTCATTTCATTTGAAGCCACAGTTTATGGTGCGGGATAAACAAAATGTTGGGGTCATAAAACAAAGCTGTGAGGGGAAGGACAGGGATCGATGTGGGGATTTTGTGGATTCATCCCAGCTGGAGAGACCTCCAGGGCTGGGAGCTGCAGGGATGGAGCTACTCCTCCACCCTGGAGCCCAAACCCGGGGCAGAGTTAATGATTGGGATATAAAAACATGGATGGGATGGGATGGGATGGGATGGGATGGGATGGGATGGGATGGGATGGGATGGGATGGGAGCGGAGCAGGATCCGTGCTGGGCATTGTCTGAGAGGTCACGGTGGGGGAGGGAGAGAGGTGAGGGAAGAACGAACTTTGGGAAGAGAATTCCTGAGGGGAGGATGTGGAATAGGAGCAGTCTGAGGTGCTGTGGGGCCCAGCTCTGAGTCAGGAGGGCAGGAATCCCACAGGAATATCCTTCTCTTTATCAGAAGTCCCAGAAAATGTCTGAGGAGCTTCCAAGTGGAAGACAATTTGTGGGGAGCAGATTGTNTTCCTACAACGGGATCATGGAATGGTTTGGGCTGGAAGGGATTTTAAGGATCACACAGAGCCACCCCTGCCATGGCAGGGACACCTCCCACTGTCCCAGGGACACCTCCCACTGTCCCAGGCTGCTCCAAGCCCAATGTCCAGCCTGGCCTTGGGCACTGCCAGGGATCCAGGGGCAGCCACAGCTGATCTGGACAAAGACATGGTTGTACCTTCCAGGACCCAAAGGATCCAACAGAAAAGATGGTGAGAGAATATTTACAAGGGGTGGAGGGACACAGAGTATTGCTTCAAATTGGAAAAGGGGAGATTTGGGTGGGATATTGGGAATTCCTGGCTGGGCTGGAATTCCCAGATTTGCTGTGGCTGCCCCTGGATCCCTGGCAGTGCCCAAGGCCAGGTTGGACATCGGGGTTGGAGCAGCCTGGGACAGTGGGAGGTGTCCCTGGGACAGTGGGAGGTGTCCCTGCCATAGCAGGGGTGGCTCTGTGTGATCCTTAAAATCCCTTCCAGCCCAAACCATTCCATGATCCCGTTGTAGGAAATATTGCAAATCCAGACTTTCTGAAGTGGAGGCTCAGAGCTGCCTCTCAGAGGATCCAGGACACGAGGGGGAAAAGGGGCTGCCAGGAACCCCAGGAAATTGAACACAAATCCTATGGGAATTCCTGCCCTGGGGAGGGGCAACCAGCACAGGAGGGGAGCTCTGCAGAGAGGGACCTGCAGGAAAACTCCTTGGAGCTGAGCAGTTTTGGGGTGAGATGCAGGAGAAGCAAGTTTGGATGAGGGAAGTGCTAATCAGGGACTGGGAGGGAACAAAATCCAGGCTGGCAGGGCACAGGCTCAGAGCCGGTGTTTGATCTCCAGCCTCGAGATCAAACCTCAGCTGGACGAGGCTCGGAGCAGCCTGACCTTGTTTCCAAATTAGGTCTGGCTTCAAAGCTGGCCTCGCTCTGAGTCAGGGCTGAACCTGACACCTCTGGAGGTCCCCTCTGTCCTGATGTTTCCTGATTCTGTGGGAGGCACGGGAAAACCTGAGAGCTCAGAGGCCCCGTGCTGCTCAAAGCTCCACTGTGAAATAGTTGGGAATTTCCTCCCAGTGAGTGCCCTGTCACTGAACACCAGGGATCACCGTGCCAGCAGCACAAGGGACTTCCAGACCCCAGGATGTTCCTGTGACCAGGGAGGGGTGGGCACAGTGACACTGGGCAGGTGTCACCTGAGCTCTGTGGGGAGGGAGACGATGGCCCTTGGTTCAGATCTGGCAGAGCTGCACTTGGGGGAGCAGGGAGTGCTGGGAGGAGCAGGGAAGGGTCTGGAGAATTCCTGAGGGAGCTGGGGAAGGGGCTGAGCCTGGAGAAAAGGAGGCTCAGGGGGGACCTGGTGGCTCTGCACAAGTCCCTGCCAGGAGGGGACAGCCGGGGGGGTCGGGCTCTGCTCCCAGGGAACAGGGACAGGAGGAGAGGGAACGGCCTCAGGCTGGGCCAGGGGAGGCTCAGGGTGGACAGCAGCAGGAATTTCCCCATGGAAAGGGTGCTGAGGCCTTGGCAGTGCCCAGGGAGGTTTGGAGCGCCCATCCCTGGAGGTGTCCCAGGAATTCCTGGAGGTGGCACTCAGAGCTCTGGGCTGGGGACAGGGTGGGCATCGGGCACAGCTGGGACTCGGTGACCCTGGGGCTCTTTTCCAACCTGAGGGATTCCGTGAGGTTTACATTGGATATTTGGCAAAGTTTCTTCCCTAAATTTGTTGTCCAGGCCTGGCACAGGTAGAGGGTGGAGTCCCCTTGCCTGGAGGGATTTAAATCCCTGTGGATGTGGCACTTGGGGACACGGGGCAGTGCTGGCCTTGGCAGTGCTGGGGAAGGGCTGGATGAACTCAGAGGTCTTTTCTAACCTTAATGATTCCATGATCCCATGAATATCTGTCCTCTGGTTTGGAGTGCCCATCCCTGGAGGTGCCCAAGGAATTCCTGGAGGTGGCACTGAGAGCTCTGGGCTGGGGACAGGGTGGGCACCGGGCACAGCTGGGACTCGGTGACCCTGGAGCTCCTTTCCAACCTGAATGAATCCAGAATTCCACGACTGCAGACCTGAGCCTGGATGTTCTCCTTCCCCATGGGGATGGGTTCGGAGCTCCACACCTCCTCAGGAATCCCTGTGGGGATCCCCTGTCCCTGCCGGGGTGTTCAGGGCTCTCATTCTGCGTGTCCTGCGGCCCTTCAGGGGTGTCTGTTTAATTAGGCAGCCGGTCATTTGTGTAATTACATTTTGGAGAGCCTGGCTGAGCACTGTTTGGGAGCAGCAGCACAAACAGACTCCCTGAAAACGTGGTGGCTCTGGACGCAGCGGGGAGCAGCCCCCTCTCATCAGGTCACTTGTCTAATTAAGCAGGGAATTTGAGGATTTCATGGATTCAAAGGCTGCTTTTAAATCCATCGCACAGCCAAGGGGGTGGGGGTTTGGCTTGCTGTTGTTTGCCTGAAAATAAAACATGCCTGGAGTTGCCTTTGATTTCATTTCTTTTTGTGCCTTGTGTGTTCTGTGAGATTGGCTCAAGGAAATTGGGAATTCAGCCCTGGGTACCACGCTGGGATGAGTGGAGCAGCACAAGACAGCGTTGTTTTTCTTTGCCTGTGGAGTTTGTGGATGGATGTGCGTGTTTTCCATCGCTGTGAGGAGTGGAGAGCTGCAGGAAAATGAGGAACAGCCCCAGGAACCCAGAGGAAATAAAATAAAATAAAATAAAATAAAATAAAATAAAATAAAATAAAATAAAATAAATAATTCCAATCAGTAAGAGATGAAGGTACAAAATGAGGTCAAGTCTGGACTGAAATGTTTAACATTGTTTAAAGAGCTCCATCGAGCTAACTCTTCCCTCGACAGGCTTATTCTTATAGCAAATATTTTTTGAAATATTTCTTTCCATGTGGCATTGCCATATGTTTTATATTGCTTAGTTTTCCATAAACAGAGCACATACACACATTTTACAGACTATTGATCTTTTTCCTGTTCTGAACAATGTCAATGGGAGGTTTTTTTTCTGAATTTTATGAGAAAGTCTTTGGGTTAGTTTTTTTTTGGTTTGCTGGTTTGTTTTTTTTTTTT
>VXBN01006039.1:0-10046 GCA_013397395.1 Sinosuthora webbiana
GTGATGGAATACATGGATGGAGGAACTTTGCAGGATGTTGTCAGACAGACACGCATGGCTGAAGGAGACATGGCAGCTGTCAGTCGGGAGGTGAGGGATCCTGCTTGTGCCTCCCATGGCTTGGACACGATGGTCCTTCCAAAAGGGCAGGAGAACAGGAGTGGCTCCATGCTCAGGGCTTTGTTTCTGTGTTGTTTTTATGAGCTGGAGAAGAAAGAGCCACTGAAATGAATGGCCTGCCAGCATCGCTGCACTTCTGTTCTTGTCCCCTTTCCTGCTGTTGGGGTACTCTGCCTTTTTTTTGATTTGATTTGCTGTTCTCAGCTTTGCCTTGGAACCATTTGCCTGGAGCTTGTCTGCACTGCACTCCTGGCCTGTCACAGCAAAGTTTCTGCTGGCAGAATTCTAAACTCTCCTTTCTTGTGTGATATATTCCAGCCATTGATTTTTACCCTCGTGTTTCTTTTTCTCTCTCAGTGTCTGCAGGGCCTGGATTTCCTCCATTCAAACCAGGTGATCCACAGAGATCTGAAGAGCTCCAACATCCTTCTGGGAATGGACGGCTCTGTCAAGCTGGGTGGGTGTTCCTGGCCAGGCACGGCGCTCCTGGGGTGCGGGTGTGGGGCTGCTTCCCAGTGACGGCCAGAGCCCCACAAGTGCTGCTGGTGGCACTGCCACAAGTGCTCCTGCTGCCCCTGCAGAGAGCTCAGGGGAGGAGCAGGAGTGTCAGGAGTGGCTTTGCTCTGGCTATGGCCCTTCCAGAGGGGCAGGAGTTGGAATCTAAATCTTCAAGGGAATCAGTAAAAGCCACTGCATGAAAGCTGAGGGTTTCTTTAAGGGTCCAGTTCCATCTTTCCTTGGCTACAGCCGTGAGGACTTTTCCAGCTGTATTCAGTACTGCATTCTCAGACTGAGAGTGGGGAATCTTTGTGGTTGGTTTCCTCATTCCAGCTGCCTTTGACAGGGTTTGTTTCTGTCCTCAGCTGATTTTGGCCTCTGCGCTCAGCTCAGCCCTGAGCAGGACCAGCCCAGCTGCATGGTGGGCACTGCTCACTGGATGGCCCCAGAAGTTGTGACCAGTTCTCCTTACGGCCCCAAGGTGGACATCTGGTCCTTCGGCATTGTGACCATCGAGATGGTGGAAGGAGAACCTCCTTACTTCAAGGAAACGGGGGCCATGGTAAGAGGCAGATTCTCCAGTGTTTGGAGAGGCCTGTCAGCACAGTGTGACTCTGCACTGGCAGGAGCAGCTGAAGGTTTCTATACATCGGGAAGGGAATTGCCAGAGGACTCGAACCTGAACACAGACAAATGTTCTGCAGTCTCCAGAAACAATGTGCTTTGAGCTTTAAGTTGTTGCAGCTCTTCTATCTGTGAGGATGACCTGAAAACGCGAAGCCAGCATCAGCTCTAATGTTATCTCGCAAAAAAACCCCAAACGCGCTCCAAAACCCACACCCAAACCCAAGCAATCTATGAAGGAGTTTCTAAAACAGGTTTTGCAAGATTAGGTCCCTCCCGGCTCTTCTCACTGGCAAAGTTGTCTAACACATGAAGATGATTATTTAACATCCCCAAAGTCTATCGTGTTTCTTTCCTATCCCAAGCTCCTTTCTCCATGTCACCAAGCCTGAGCTTTCAGCAACACAAACCTGTTTCTTGTCTGGCAGTTTCTGGGATGGGGCATCACGAATGAATTTACTTGAGTGTCAGTGGCCCTGCAGAGATGCATTTGATGTAAGAATCCTTTGAAATAACAGTCAGACCACACTGACTCTTGCAAATGGCCTGTAAGGCTGGTGTCCGTATTTGGAGAAACAAAATATGCTATTTCTGATGGAAGCGCCTACTAACAAAGCCAATGAGATTGGCTTTCAAGGCAAGATCATTTGGATGCTGCAATGGCTGTGGCTGCATCAGGCTTTGGGTTTTTTGGTTGGTAAAGAAAAATGAGCTGTGAGCAGCATCTCTGCCAGGGAGGAAACTGCCCCTGGAGCTGGGGCTGAGAACCTGGGGTCGATGTGAGAGCATTGTGGGTGTGAAGGAAGCTGGCAGAGCGCTGTGTTTGCTTTTCCTGCAGGCTCGCGCTCTGATCCGGCAGAACGGGACCCCGCAGCTGCAGGAGCCCCGGCGCCTGTCGGCTCTGCTGCGGGACTTCCTCGAGTGCAGCCTGGAGCGGGACGAGGAGCGGCGCTGGTCCGCCCAGGAGCTGCTGCAGGTGAATGCCAAGCGGCTGCAGGCGAAACAGCAGCGCCAGGGAGAGGTTTTCTTCTGGGGCCCTCTCCCATAATCTCCAGGCTCGCTGTTTTTCACACGCAAAGCAAGCAGAATCCTCGCCCGGTTTGGGCTGGCAGGCTCCTTTCGAGGTCCTCTGCACCTGGTGCCCTCAATGGGCGGAGACATCTTCAAGCAGATCAGGTGCCCCAGAGCCCTGCCTGACCTGAGCTTGGATGTTTCCAGGGAGGAGGCACCTCCCACATCTCTGGGCACCTTCTGTCAGTGTTTCCCCACTCTCCTGGTAAAAAAAAATTCTTCCTTAGATCTAATCTGAGCCTGCTTCCCTCCCTGCAGTTAAAATCCATTCCCCTTTGTCCTGTTGCAACAGAGCCTGGGAGGAACTTGACTTTGGAAAGTAACGGTTCGCTTCTTTCTTTTTTATCCTTTGGGCAGCACCCATTTTTATCCTCAGCCAAGCCTCTCTCCAGCCTGACCCCTCTGATCACTGCAGCAAAGCGACTGAGAGAGCAGCGGAGGACATGAAACACTTGCGGACAGCTTTTTGTTATTTCTTAGGACAACTAGTTATGGTAGTTAGGACACCCTGTTTGTTATGGTAGTAGTGACACCCTGTTTGTTATGGCAGCTTTTGAATAAAAACTCCCTTAAACCTCAACTCCCTTGACATGTCCCATCCTTCTCCCCCTGTGACTGGAGCAATGCGAGGGCACAGTGGGCCCAGCCTTGCCCAGAGCTGAGCCCCAGCAGAGCCCTGGCAGAGCCCAGAGCAGCCTCGGCACCTGCGGAGTCAGCCTGGAAGGAATTGCTTGGAGCCTTCTCGGCTGCACTCGACTCTCGGTTACAAACTGCGTGTGGCGGAAAATGCCACTGGTTCTGCAAGAGGGCAGAAGGGGCCTGGGGAAGGCTAGAAGGGCCATGGGGAAGGCTCCGTGCTAGGGAAAAACCTGCCGAGTGTTGGAGAAAAAACATGCCTTTATCCCCTCTCACAGAGGCAAGAAAATTTAATCCTAAACCAAGTCAAACAGAGGCAGGGGAGCACCCCCGGCCCTTCTGCTCCTGCAAACCAAAGCGTCCCTCGCCTGGTTCTGAGCCCCTCGGCGCTGGTGGCCCGTGGGTGTTGGTTTTTGTCAGGCTCGCTGCCACCAGCCCAGGGCAGGGCGGGCACTGGAGGCTTCAGGCGGGGAGATGAGACCCTGGGATGAATTTGATGGCACCGGCGAGCGCGAGCAGGGAACGCGCCCAGCCGAGGTTCCCGAGACGTTTCCGAGTGCAGGGACAGGGAGGCGGCTCCGTGCCGTGTGCACAGCCCGCCCCTCGCCCTCTGCCATTGGCCGATTCTGCCGTCACTCCTCGTTCTCGCACGCTGATTAGGCAGAGTGGGACAAGCCCGCCTCCCGCCCCCGGGCGCCCCTGGCGCAGCGGAACCGCCATTTTGGGGGCGTGTGTGGGGGCCCGGGAGCGGCGGCAGCGGCCGTAGCCCGGTGAGGCGGCGTCGGAGCTCGGAGGAGGCCCCAGCGCAGCGCCCGGTGACGGGGCAGCCGCTTGTGTCCTACCCACAGGAACCGGGACGAGCCGACGCTATTCCGGCACCGGNTACAACCATTGGAGAGACCCCACGGCAAACGCCGCACGGCCTCTCCCTTTGTTCAGGAATAAAGTCACTTTTACAGGACTCCTCGGTCTCCTCTGGGGACACAAACCTCTGGCCACGGGAATTTTCCCGCACAGCCCCGGGGACAGGGCGGCCACCTCCGTCCTACCCGCAGGGAGCGGGACGAGGCAGCGCTGCTCCGGCACCGGCTCCTGCCGAGGCGGCGGCGGGAAGGAGACCGCGGGCAGCCGCTCCCGCAGCGCCCTCAGGCGCCGACACGGCACAAGGAACCCGCCGGAGCCCCCTGCCGCCCCCTCCGCCCGCAGCCGCCCCCGAGCCCCGGCACAACCGAGCGCGGCTCCCACCTGCCGCCGAGCTCCGC
Organism: Sinosuthora webbiana; assembly: GCA_013397395.1. Taxonomy (NCBI): domain Eukaryota; kingdom Metazoa; phylum Chordata; class Aves; order Passeriformes; family Sylviidae; genus Sinosuthora; species Sinosuthora webbiana. The sequence goes on from VXBN01006039.1 coordinate 4,212, forward strand.
CGCCGCCTCAGCGCTGGTTCCCGGTCACCCCCGGGATGATCCGGTCACCCGCAGGATGTTCCAAATCGCTCCCGGTAGGATCCCAGTTGTCCCCAACATGGTCCCAGTGGCTTCCAGTCATCCCCTGTAAGGTTCCTTTCAGTCCCTCTGAAACAGCTCAGTGTGGCCTCAGTCAATTCCAGTACGAACCCAATGACACCTTCTGTGATGGCATTTGCCGGTGCTGTGGTCCCAGTTGCCCACAGTGTACGTCCAGTTAGCCCAGTATGATCCCAGTAACCCCCAGACACTCCCAGCATGAGTCCAGTTTGATCCCTGTCACACCCAGTATGATCCCAGACACCCCCAGTACTGTGCCAGTCATTCCAAGTGATCTTGTATGACCCCAGCATGACCCCAGCATGGGCCCAGCTGCTCCCAGTACGATCCCAGTTATTCCCTGCATTGTTCCAGTTTCTCCTGTTCCCCCCTACGACAGATCTGATCACTCCCAGTATGATTCCAGTCAGTTCCAGGATGATCCAAACCACTCCCACTCTCTCCCAGTACATCTCAGTTGTCCCCAGCATGCTCCCAGTCATGCTCATCTGCTCCCAGTTGTCTCCAGTATGCTCCCAGTAGCCCTCAGTGTGGTCCCAGTATATCCCAGTATGATCCCTGTTGCCCCAGTTCTGCTGCCAGTGGGTTCTTGTCCCAGTCCTGGTGTGTCTCAGCGTCCCAGTCTGTCCCAGCCCATCCCTCTCTGTCCCGGTCCCTTCCTGGCAACCACCACTGTTTCCCAGATCCTGCCCCCCTGCTTCATTCCTGGGCACTGGGACCCCCCTGCATCTCCATCCTCAGCTCCGGGATGCCCTGCACCCCCTTATCCCCCACCAACACCCCCCTGCACCCTCTTTCCCGCATATCCTCCTCTCCCAGACTCTTGATCCCCTTTTCCGGGGCCTCGGGGGCCCCCAGACCCACATTCCTGGCCATCCTGGGGCACCTCACCCCCAGGCCTCCCTTTCCTGGGAAACCTGAACTTGGAATGGGGCTCTTAAGGTGCTCTGGGATTTATGATCACCCAAAGGGGGAGGGGAGGGGAGGGGAGATTTGGAATCAGGGATTGGAGTCACAGTGCCCAGTCCTACTCCCTTGGGGATGGGAACCTGTGGTGGTGGGTTTTGTTAAGCTGTTTTGGAGTTGTATCCCAATGGTTCCTCCCTGCTTCTCCCCCCAATAAATCAGGTACCGTCCAAAGGTGTCTCCTCCCTTGTCCCTCTGTCCATCTCTCCTGACCCTGCCCTTGCTCTGGAAGCTTTGGTCAGCTGTCCATTTTCCCCCTGACCCTGCCCTATGTTATAGAGAAATACCTGTCAGTCCAGCCTGGGGTCAATGACCTTTCTGCTCCACGCCCTCTATCCCCCAGTTTAAAGGTGGGCGCACAGGCTTTGTTCGATCTCTTTTTCGTCCCCCCTCTCTTGGGGAATAAAGATCTCTGAGAAACCATATGGAAAAGAGCCTTCTCTGATCCTTCCTCTGAAACCTGGACACTCCAACACCTGTTGCCATAGAACAACAGCCTTGTTCTGCACCATTACCCGAGACTGCAGGCAGATTCAGGAATGGCCCCTGGCACTGCCGGGAATCAGAGCTAACTGGGGATCCACTGGCCCAGTGTCAGGAAGCCATACCCACAAGAAAAATTGGATCCACTGCTCCCGGTGCTTCCCCTGCTCTGGGACAAACCCAGCAAGTTCCAGGCAGAGTTTGAGTGCAGGGCCCCGGAGTTCAGCACAGCCCGGCCCGGGGGTCCCACAGTGAGTGGCCGTGGAGGGTCTCAGGGCAGTCCAGGGAGATCCAGGGGGGTCTGAGGAGGGGACCCAGGTGAATTCCTTAGAATTCCCCCTTTCCCCCTTTCCCCTCGCACTCCCTCGGTCACTTTCACTTCCCCCGTCTCCCAAACTGCACCACTGGGATCTGCCCGCCTCTCTCGGCCCCAGCCCTGGCTCCCAAGTGACCTGGGGATCCCCTGGACCCCCAGTCTTGCCTTTCCCAGCACCCAGACTCCATTTTCCTCAACACTGGTGATCCCTGGACCCCCTTTTCCGGGCACAGGGACCCCCTGGACCCCCCATCCTGTGCTCCCAGTGCCTTCACCCCTCTTTCCTTGACCTTGGAACCTCCTGGACTTTCATTCCTGGGTATGGGGACCTCCCTGCACTCCTTTATTCAGGACTGGGACCCACTCCTGGACCCCTTTCATGTGTTCTGGGACTCCACCTGTACTCCTTATTCGACACTGGGACCCCCTGCACCCCCTTCTCGGGCATCCCGCCCTTCCCAGACTCCAGACCTGCCCTTTTCCTTGGCTTTTGGACCCCCCAGGCCTCCTAGATTTCCGTGTCCCCCCAGTTCTCCATTCCTGGAGCTTTCTTAAGGGGAGGTCCCGGAGGGTTTCAGGGGAGTCCCAGGCGGCTCCCAGAGGGCTCCAGGAGGGTCGCAGCAGGAATGCAGTGGGATGCAGACGAATTCTCTGGAATTCCCTCGTCCCCTCCCGTCCCCTTCCCTCCCCCACCGCCCTCCCCCGGTCTCTTTCGATTCCCTGTCCCAACCTGCGGGACCAGGATCTGCCCGGGGCCCGGTGATGTCGCTGACAGATGGGGCTGGGACATCCCTGAATCTCCAGTTCCGGGCTGCGGAACCCCCCTGCACCCCCGTCAGTGCTCTGGGACACCCCTGCACCCCCTTTCCGGGCATCCTGCTTTTCCCAGACCCTAGTCTCGCCCTTTTCCCTGGCCTTTGGACCCCCCAGATCTCCGAACTTTCTGCGTCCCCCTGTTTTCCACTCCCGCTGCTTCCCGAAACGGGGTCCCAGAGGGTCCTGGCCATCCCAGGGGTTTCAGGGGAACTGCAGTGGGAATCCAATGGGATCTGGATGAACTCCCTGGAATTCCCTCTTTTCCCCCATCCCCTCCCACCCCTGCGTTCCCTTGGTCACTTTTACATTGCCCAGGCTGCACCTCCGGGATTTGCCCACCTCTCCCAGCCCCAGACCCCGCTTTCCCGTGACCCAGGGCCCCCCTGGACCCCCATTCCTGCCTTTCCCAGCTCCCAAACCCCACTTCCCTCAACACTGGGGATCTCTGGGCCCCCCTTTAGTGGGCACACGGGCCCCCTGGATCCCCCATCCCGCCTCTCCCAGTCCCTTCCTTGAACCTCGGGCCCTTTCCTGCTCTCCCAGTTCCTCTTCCTGACCCTTGGACGTCCCCAGACTCTGCCAGTCTCTGTGTTCCCTCAGTTCTCCACCCCCTGCGCATTCTGCGGGGGAGGGTCTCAGGGAGGATCCCCTGGTGATCTCGAAGGGGATCCAGGGGAATTCCCAGGATTTCCCCCATCCCCTCCCCTTCTCCTTTGCTCCCTCGGTCCCTTTCACATTTCCCAACCTGCATCACCGGGATCCGTCTGGGGACCGATGACTGTCCCCAGCATCGTGACCTCCTGAATTTCCAATGCCTGGGCACCAGGACCCTACTGAACCCCAGTTCCAGGGCACTGGGACCACCCTGCAATCCCTTTCCTGGGTATCCCACCTCTCCCAAACTTCGGATTCCCTTTTTTTCCTTGAATCTGGGAGCCCTGAACCCCTTGAACCACAATTCTTGCACACTGGGACCCTCTGAACTTCCAGTGCTGTGCACTGGGACCTCCCTGCACTCCACTATCCAGCACCAATCCCCACCTGATACCTCCTTCCCAGGCATCCTGCCTCTCCCAGTCCGCTCTTTTCATTGACTCTGAGATACCCTGGACCCCCATTCCCATATTTCCCAGCTCCCAGCCCCCCCTTCCTCTGCATCAAGGACCCCCAAGACCCCCATTCAAGCCATCCCAGGTCTCCCCACCTTGTGATCCCTCTTTCCTTGGCACTGGGGTCCTCTGGACCCTCTTTCCTGGGCACAGGGACCTGCTGGAACTCCCATCCCACCATTCCCAGTCCCTCCACCCCCACCTTCCATAACTCTGGAACCCTCTGAGCCCCCATTCCTGGACACTGGGACCCCCCTGCATGCCCTTTCCTGTTCATCCCAGCTCTCCCACCCCTGAAAACCCTTTTCTTGGCCCTGGGATCCCCAAACCCCTTCCCAGCTCTCCCAGTTTCCCCTTTGATTGATCCATGACCTCTCCCCCACCACCCTCCAAATCTCTATGTCCCCCCACTTCTTCACTCCTTGCATTACCTGGATGTGGCAGTGTCAGAGCCCAGCCCGGGGGTCCCCCAATTCATGGACATTGGGTTTGTGGATGGGATCCCCTTCGTGCGCTACGACAGCGAGCGGGGCCGGATGGAGCCGCTGACACAGCGCATGAAGGATGGAGCTGAGCCGGGATATTGGGATAGCCAGACCCAGATCAGCGAGGGGAACCAGCACGTGGCCACCTGGTACCTGGAGACACTGTGGCACTGGTGCAACCAGAGCACAGGTGAATGGGGGGATCTGTGAGGCTGGAATGGGATCTGTGGAGTTGGAATGGGATCCATGGGGCTGGGATGGGATCTTTGGGGCTTGGATGTGGATCCATGGGGCTCTAAGGGGCTGGGATTTGGCTCTGTGGGTCTCCGTCAGACTCTGGGCCTCCATAGGGCTGGAATGGGGCTCTGTGGGGACGGGACACAATTCCATAGGTCTCTGTAGGTACAATCCCTCCAGGTCTCCACACAAGGTTGCGAGTTTACGGCTGCAACCTCCTGTTTGACAGGTACATGCGTGGATCCTACTGGGATGACTACGACAGGCAGGATTTCATCTCCTTCAGGCTGGGATCTGGGAGCTTCGTGGCGGCCAACAGCACTGCTGAGATCACCAGGAGGCACTGGGAACATGACGGGACGAGGCTGAGAGGCGGACGAGTTACCTGAAGTACGTCTCCAAAAATACGTTGGATATGGGCAAAAGAAGCTGGACCGCAAAGGTGGGAGCAGAATTGCTGTGGGAATTTGGGATTTGGGAATGGAGGACTTGGAAACACAGTAATTACTGTGGGAATTCCATGGGTAGATGTCACTACCATCCCATTCCAGTGGAAATTCCATAGGCAGATCTCACCCCCATCCCATTCCCATGGAATTCCATGGATGCATCTCACCGTTATCCCATTCTAGAGCCCCCTGATGTCGAGAAAAGAGGAACACGGGACACTGATCTTGTCCTGCCACGTATACAGATTCTACCCCAACACCATCGCAGTCAACTGGATGAAGGGGGATGAAATCTGGGATCAGGAGACGGAGCGGGTCGGGATCGTTCCCAACAGTGACGGCACCTTCCACGCCTAGGCCAGGATGAAGGTGAGACTGGAGGAGCAGGAGCAGTACTGGTGCAGGGTGGAGCATCCCAGAATGCTGGAGCCTGGGATCTTCACCTGGGGTGAGGTTGGAAATGTGGAGTGTGGGAGTTGGGAATTGGGAATTTGGGAACAGGGAATTTGGGCATTCCTGAATGGGGATACCCTTCCCCCTCCTCCCCATGCTGTGTTTCCCAGAGCCGACATCTGGCGGGAATTTCACCATGGTGGTCACTGTGTCCATCATCGCTGCCGTCCTCATCCTCATTGTCCTTATCGGATTCATCGTCTGGAAGCTCCAATCTGGTAACACACGGGATGGGGGTCGGGAAGGGGCATCAACCCAGCACTGCTCCAGGAATCCTGTGCCACTGACGCTGATCCCACTTTGCTTCCATAGGGAAGAGGGACAGGAATGGATACAACATGGCAGCCAGTGAGTCCCAGTGGCGGATCCAGCTCTGGATCCCCTCTGTGTGGATCCCAGGATGGATCCTGGGATTAATCCTG
>VXBN01006050.1:0-29894 GCA_013397395.1 Sinosuthora webbiana
TTCTACTGGCTCTGTTAACTTTAATAATTAAACCCCCGGGTCAGGCTTTTGAGAAGGAGTCAAGTCCCAGTTCTCATGCTATCTCAGTAGTCCCATGGTACAGAGAGACAAGGAGCAAAAATAAATATGAGTGACAGATTCACATCTGAGGCTGACATCTAGCTATAACATCAGGTAAGTGCAGGATCAACATGACTGAGAGGCATCAAAGGAGAGGAGATATTGTGCAGGACCGATTCTTCTCTCCCACAAAGGCAAAAAGTATTTTTAAAAAAAAAGCTCAAGAATCAAAGGACAAAAAGATCCAGGTTAGAACCCTTAAAAAAAAAATACTATGCTTTTAAACTGGATGATATGTTAAGGAATAGCCTTGTGACACTGAAAGGACTAAAAATGGCACAACTGATAACACACAGAACTCTCTTTTCTATATTCAGCTCAGCCCCACACTTCTGTAGACCAGATCGCTCAGGTTTTGTGTTCTCCTACCTCCAGGCCCTTTGCTCTTGCTCCTTAATCTCCAGATAAATCTCTGATCCTCGTGCCATGCTGTCAGGAACGAGTGGCACGAGGCTGGGCTAACATTTCTTTTCCATTCTGGCCTGCAGTTATAAAATCCCAGCTTTCCCATCGCTGCTTGCCCATTTATTCCTCAAGGCACTTTACCCAGACTTGCCCGAAGTTTCACTTCCTGGCAGACGTGAAGAGTGAATTGAATCAAATACCAGGCTGAGAATATTGCAAAGAAACGTTTCAATACCAGTAATTTTTGTGAATAGTGAAGTAAATCAAACATTAGGCTGTGAATACAGCAAGGAAATGTTTCAATACCAGTGATTTTTGCATTCGAGCTGGAAAAAGAAAAAAAACAACAAAATCAGGATGGAAAACACTTATTGCCTGAGTTTTGCAAAAAAGCGTGGCTTCTCTCTACCACCCTCAGTGCAAACCATGTATTTTGGGAACAGTCAGCTATTTCCATTGCTCTCAGCCTCTATTCCTACTTCCATACCTCAGCCTCTGCTGAGAACTTTGCTGACCTGGCACCCCGTTTAAAGCAGTCTCTCTGTCACTCAGCTCCTGTCACCAGCATGGCACAGCAGAGCCACCACCAGCAGCACTTTCTGCAAGGTTTCTCCTTCCTCCCTGACAGCCACGAGAGCCAAGCAAACCCAGAGCACACCCACCCCTTCCAGGGGAACAACAATTGTGCTGGCTCCTGCAGCTTCAGCAAAGGGCCATTTCCAAACATAAAAAAAAAAAAAAAAAAGGCTGTGCCATTACAAATGGCCATTTTGGGGCATAAGCTGGAGCTGGGCACATCTTATCTCAACATGAGCAACATACACATTCTGGAGAATATCCATAGGAGAGATGGGAGTCTGGCCAAACACAGGGAGGGCCTTTGCTAAGATGACAGGATGAGGCGCTTAAGCGTGTGTATTGGAAGATGAGAAGGCTACAGGGGGGATCTTCTTGTGCTCTCTAAGTACCTTAAGGGGGATCACAAGGATCTGGTGGACGGATAAATTTGAACTAAGCAGCGACAGAACAACATGTGGACAATCCCGGGCTTTAAAATAGAAGTAATTTATATTAAACAAAACCGTGGTGGTTTAGCCAAAGTGGGCTGCTGCTATCTGGCCGTGTGGGGTTTTCTTCCTGTCCAGGAGACTTCTGCAGTGTATAAATAATGCAGCAGTCAGGAAAATAAAAACAGATTGCTTGGATAGAAGTGATATCTGTGGATATGTGTGGGATTAGATGCTCAAACACGATAGTTTTACTCTTGCATACAGGGTTTATGTTTAGCATAAGTAAGGAATTTCCTTTCCTCAGGTTACTACATGGATTGGAGAGACAGCACCTCGTGGTAGAAAAAAAAAATGGATAAAGCCTTAATAAACAGATGATGTGGAATATTTTTCTAGCACCCAATTGTACAGAATAATTTCTAACACGCAGACAGAAGCATCAAAGACACACTTATTGTATCACCCTGAAATGACAAAATAGGAGAGCAAGAAGTTAGTGGGTCTCCCACCTGCCTGTCAAGGTTTAAACCTCAGGGGTGTAGAGACCCCATCACACAGAGCCTGACTGCTCACAGAGAGCCACTGTCCCCTCTGCCAACACTGAACACTGCAGCATGACCAAAGCACCCCCACCTTTCTTTACCTGCACCTTGCAGATGTTCTTGACACACTTTTACTGAATGCTCTGTGTCCAGCCTGTGCTGTGAAGTAAAGGCAGAAAAAAAAATCTTTAAGCCCACTGTTAAGGGCTAATGGCTTTAAACCAAAAGGGGGCTGGTTTAGATTAGATGTGAAGAAGATGCTTTTTGTGATGAAACACTGGGACAGGTTTCCCAGAGAGATGGTGGACACCCCATCCCTGGAAATATTCAAGGCCAAGCTGGATGGGGCTCTGAGCACCCTGGTCTAGCTGAAGATGTCCTTTCCCATTTTGCAGACCAGATGACCTCTGATAGTCCCTTCCAACCCAGACCTGTTATTTTTCCCTCTCAAAAACCACAATAGGGCTGGAAATGTTATGTGCCATGTGCAGAGTAACTTACTGGAATCCCTTCTGAAGAGAAAGTCCTGCAGTGGGCAAAAGCTGGTGTTCTATTTTTATTGGGCTGGGAGTTTCATGTCGCCTCCCCGCACCCGTTGAGATGAAATTTGAATCTGCTGCTGCCGTTTCACCTCGGGTGCCTTGACTTTCTCGTACTAAACAGGAAGCCCTTGTCAATACAAAACTATTTGCACTGGCCTCCCTAGCCTGTGCTGTGTCCAGATAATTCAGCCTAATGAGGGATTACTTCCTGTGTTCGTGGCTGACAACACCCAAAGACATTTTGGGATTGTGTGGAGATAAAAGACTGAACTATATTAAGCCGGTAGCACGGAGCTGTTAATTTTAAATAGAGAATAGAAGAGAGAGAGTGGATACTGCTCCATGCCATCCAAAAGTCACTGAGATCTGTGTTTGGACCAGGAAATTATAACAAAAATAGGCTTTCTGGTTTAGAACTGACATCTCCACGAAACCCACTGAGCTCCATGAGCTTACCTATGTGTTAAAATGCAGAGGGGTAGCAGAAGCAATGTATGTGTGTGATTACAGGCTAATGAGAGCCTGACTTTTGTCCTCAGTGGATGCAGCTGGACTAAAACTAATTCTGTTCCTAATATGCAGCAGCAAAGGTCAGTCCAAACAAAAAGTAAGGATCAAATCTCCTGGAAAAACTAACAGGAGCTTCTTGGCAGTGTCACCCCGAGGGAGCTGCTGGAGGAAGGAGGCACATCACAGGAGTGACACAGGTTCTCTCACAGGCACCTGGCCCAGCCTCTCCTTGCTCCACCAAAGGCAGCTGAGCCCAGACCTAAGCCAGTGGACTTAATAATAATTATCAGGTGTTATACATAAAACACACATTAATATCACAATTTCATTTCTCTCCTCCCATTTCAGAACATGGGCCAGTTTTCCAGCATCCCACGTGGACATTATGGATGACTGGCTTGCTCACCAGAAACTAAATCAGAGCTTGAGCCAATATGCTGCAGCCTGTAGCATATTTATAGCCTTTGGGATGTAACAATGAACCATCCCTCTATGGAGCAGAAACATCCACTGTGCTTGAGGAAGAAAGATGGCCCTGTGTAAACAGGTCTATGTGTGTTCCAGGTGAAGGAAATGAAGAGTGGCAATGCAGCACCTCCCCTAATTCCAGCCAGCTGTCAGTCCAGCTAGGAAAACAACAGGATCAAAAGCAAGCCATGTTTTCCTTGTGCATTCATGCATAGAAGACATTTTCTTGTTGTAATCCGTTCCATTTTACGGTACCATCATTAAGACATGCAGATTATTAAAGCCAAGCCAAATACTTTGGTTATTCTCCATCCACATATCCTCTTCACTGGTCTTTACAGGGCAGATTTTGAAGGCTACCTATCATTTCTAGCTGCATTGCTGTTCACTTCTACAAAGAAACAAACAGAGAGCTGCATGAGACATGGATTAAAAAAACCCAAACCCTAAACTTTTGGGCCACCTCCATACAGCTGTTGGGCCACCTCCTTGGACCAAGTACAGTGCTGCAGACCAGCAGGAGCATCTTCAGGTCTATTTAGAAAAGAATGGGAGTCTGATGGCCCAGCCTCCAGGCAGGCAGCTGGGCAGCTCTATCAAAAACACAGGTACCTTGAGGAGAACCTGACAGGTTAATGGAACAGGAAAAGTGCAACAGCCCAGGGAACACACCATTTCATCCCACCTCCCATCAGCTGTTACTATGCAAAACTGGCACTGAAGCTAAAAAAGCACCACATAAGCTTAATTACTTCCCATATTTTTGATTGATGTGACGGTTTCTTTCAGGCACACAAGACATTTTCTCTACTTTTCTTCGGCAGTTTCTACACATCAATTCTCTAGTTGCTGTTTCCAAGGCAATCCCGCTCTAGAATTTCAATGGTTTGAAGGAACTCACAGGGTTCAGTCATACAAGGCAGGCTGAGTTGGTCTATGATCCCACTGCTGAAGGAATTATGAGTGTGAAAAGCAGAAAAACCAGAGTATCAAATAAAAAAAATACCACGAGTCTTGTTGTACCTTCAAAGCACAACAAGAGATGCCCAGGATGCTTGAGGGCTGTATTAGTTGAGAAGTTAGCTGAGAAAAGATCACCTTGGTTGTAACACAAAGCTATCTAGGGCACAGGGTGGACACAGAAGGAATGATTATTTGAAGGAGATGTGATTATGCTGAAAGCCAGGACTAGCTAAAACTCCCTTTGCCATCAAATGGGGAGAAACAGCTCTGCCTTACAGCACACTGAGATCATCCAACGGTGGGTACCTAAAATAGTTCAGGTGAATCACAACCTAAAAATGCTCACTTCTGTTCTTTAACTATAAAAGGAGTCCTAAGGCAGTCAGTTCAACTGCATATGTCTGTGCTGCAAAGGTTTAAAGAAAGATGAATTCATTTCTCACTAAAAGCAATTCCATCCAGAATAGCAGGAAGTTCCTTAAGTTATGCAGCAGTGAGATACCTGAGGAAATTACTCCCCTGAAACTGGAAATGGGGTCTGCTTTCTTGAGAATAAAAGTAGCTATCAGACCTCTTTGTCCATGTTTTAAAAAATTAAATTATCACTGTATTGCTATCCCAAAAAGGAATTACCAACATGTAAGAAACCAGATTACTTGATTCTACTGAAGAAAAAAATCCCCACAGTGAAATTCCACGAAATTCTCACAAAATAAATGACAGGAGTTTTAAAGGAGAAAACAGAACATACAGAACATTGTTCTACTGTTCTACAGCCACTGACTGTTTCTTCAAGATGAACCCAGTTCTTAATGCAAAACTGTGCACCTCACCATAAACACAGATAAAAGAGCACCCAACTATAAGTCCTAAGGCTCTACAGCAAGGCCAGTGAATGTGAAGAGAACACTGCTGCTGTTCCTGCTGCATGTTTCAATCCATTCTCCAGATTCCAAGCCTGGTAGCTCTCACAAGCACTAAATTTGCCAAGTAATAGCACAAAAATGCTACTAGGAAGAAAGAATACACTTGACTGCACACGCTTGGTTAATTCCCAGAAACCCAGCTTCTCTCTATTACTGTTTGGATGCCGGAGCCTGTTCCTGTAATTCAAAAATAAACAATTCTTCAGGAAGGCTGTTCAGGCAGAAATGAAACTGGAAGTGTCCAAGGAGCAGGCGCTGGTGCCTCTGTCCCCTCTGACTCACGGGGGCAGTCCCTGGGCCAGCAGGCAGCACACACTTTCCTTTTCACACAAAGGAAAAGCATCCAGGCCCTGCACATCAAAAGCAGGAACCTTGGGATGATGAAGAGCCACCAGCAGCCTGCTGACAAGGCACTCAGCCTACAGATACCAAGTCGGGCTGACTAACCCAGCTCAGCTCAGCCCAGGCATCTGCTCAGACCTCTGCCATCACCAAGGACTCCTGCCTTCTAAAGGGCCTGGCTCAGCTCAAGCTGTTTGTTTGATGTTTTCCCTAACTTGCAGGAGGAAGGAAAGGGTGGAAGAGGCTTTCATCCCCTCAAAACAATGGAGTGTGACCCAACTAGAATATCTCCTGTTTTACCAGAGTTGAAAGTGATTCTCCGCACAGACAAAGTGCAGCAGTCTTGTTTCAGAGTTTGACACAGCAGAGAAAGGACAGTGAGGATTCGGGGAGCCTCTGCCAAGTTCAGTCCCATCGCACTAAGTCCTTACTCCCAGGAATTCCTAGGCAGCTGGCAAGAGAGCACGCTGACACCAGGCAAGGAAACGGAGGTGAGATTTCCCTGACACTGCTTGCACAGGCTAAAAGCAATCAGCTCCTACTTCTATTTTGAGCTCTTCCAATCCCAGCTTGTCGTGGGCTGCTTGCAGAATCACTGCCAACAGCCCAAAACGGTGTGAGCCTGTCATGACAGATCACTGCTCTGCAAAGGGCCACAGGGGAAGCCCCAGCTGCAGCCCAGGATGGAGGGGCAGCACCCAGCACCTGCCACGCCGCGTTTTTAAGTACCAATGAACTTCCATCTTGAGCAGAAATTGCCCATTCACTTAAAGCTGCTTTCTGTTTCCCTGGGGACGAGGGAAAACCAGACCCTGCCAGCTTTATCTCTGCTCATGAATCACATCCCAGTCTTTCCAGTCTCCTTGACTACAGCTAAATAAAACAGGGGCAGGAATCGCTCGCCGGCCGTTAAGTGCCCGAAATAAGGCGACGACTGCGTTTGCAGCTGGGAAGTTTTATGGCAGGAAATATTGGGATGTGTGGTTTGTGCCCTGGGTTGTGGCATAAAGGGCATCAAGGGGGGCCCAAGGCTACAAGATGTGTTGAGGTAGTGCTAGAGGATGGAGCAGGATGAAGGGAGCCAAGGAAACCTGGTCCTTGGTGGATGTTTGTTGGATTGTGCCCTTTTTTGACCCAGAGATGGGGCAACTGAGAGGCATTTAAAAATCTTCCATTCCATTTTCAGTCTCATGTGAAGGGTGAGACAGTATAGATGTTAGAATTCATGCCATCACAATCAGAATCTAACTATTTCTTAATTACAATACATTATAAGCGTTTCTTGGCCTATCAGCCTTTGCCACACCGTGCTGTAAATGCCTTAAAGCCAGTCATCTAAAGCTACCCCTCATGGGTCCCACTGCAATGCATCTTTCCTAGTTCTATTTCTCCAAAGTATCTAGTCTTATCTGCAAGGCCATCCTTTGAAACTTGTTTCTAGTTCCATTTCTCTCTCAATAATGTCTGCCTTATTCCACGGCATTTCTAAGTCAGCATTTCTTATCTCAAAGTTTACATACAAATACATATTATGTGAGCCTTCTGTCAAGCTTTAAGAATTCTCTCTACAAATCCATTTCCCACAGGTGTTGCTGCAGCAGAGCAGAGGGATGAGCTGCCCCAGGACCTGGTTAACAGGGGGGATGGATAACTGGCAGCATCATGGCTAAATTCACTTCCTTATCAGTATGAACATAGCCCACATAAGCACAAATCAATAATCCTTGCAGGTCCCTTCCAACTCAGAATATTCTGTGAGTCTGTGACCAAGAAAGCAGGCCATGTCCCACAAGCTTGATCTTTATGTGTCCCTTCCAACCAGGATACTCCACGCTTCTGAATCTGTAGAGGAAACTGATGGACATGGGGACCTGAACTCCCACAGGTGATGACGGGCAAGGAAAACCTGGCTTCAGAATTAACATCTCCCTCCACCCTAAATCCCAAAGTGATTTTTGCTTATTGGATTAAGTAGCTGCCATTGCAGGCACTGCCTCATGCCATGCATCAGTTTCATTTCAGCTGCAGGGTCTCATCAGCCTCTTCAGCACACATCAGGAGCAGCCTCCAAAGCCTGAGGTGACAACCACCCCTTCCCTCAAGAAACAATCATCTGCATCACTTTTCATACCACTGAAGGGGCAAAACACCGTGTTTCCCCCTGTTCTGAAGCTAAGTTGTTTATTCCTATTTCAAATAAATCCAAAAGGGCAAAGCATGTTTTTGCTGAACTCCTAGTCCCGATGAACACGAACTGAAAGAAAGATAAAACCCACAGATGCATTCTCTTAACCACCCACATTGGTTAGGTCTCTGTACACAAAGCAAGTGGAGTATGTAAAGCCTCAGAGCAGAAAAACAGGGTTATAAAGGGATTTTGGAGGAAAACTAATTCCTAAGAGCAACTTGCACACAACTTTCCTACAGTGCCCCTGCATAATTAAGTCTGTATCCACAGAAAACCAGTGCTGAATGAATGAAGCAACCTCTTGAGAAACAATCACACGAAGACCAATAAAACAGGACACGTCAAAATTATTGCCAGGAAACCTCTAAATCTTTGCCATATATTTCACAGCGTGTTTGCCTACGGTTGACCCCGGCACAATATTTATAAAATACAACTGCCAGAGAGCTACAGCACGTTTCCTTTCAGCAATCCCAAGGTGGTATGCAAGCTGGGGTTTTTCAGCTCAGTGTTGGAAATCCTGGGACTTTGGAGGATGGAGTCGACCCACAAGCAGAAGAGATATATTAAAAAAAAAGCCTCCAGCAATAACAATTTCCTCCCCAGGAACATTTGCGAGTTTTCAAACTCAGACCTAAGGCTGTCAAGGCTGTGCTTTCATCAGTCTACAGCGAACAGACCGACCCAGTAATTCTGAATATTAACTGATTCCTCTAATTTTTTAACATAGTTTAAACCCACACGCTGTAGAAGCAACAGACCCCCGTGGCAGCGCACTGAGTTACCTGCTCTCAGCCAAGAATCTAACTATAAAGGACAACAATCCTGCTTGAATGTCAGAGGGAGCCATTTGTCACTGGAGCTCACGGCGAATGCACAGAAACATGGAAGCTAATTTTATCCTGAAAACTATCCCAGAATGTGAGGAGCCTGACAGCCACTTTTGGCACCTGAGATGCTCAGAGGGAATGCCCTGCCTTTCTAAACCAAGTGTTGCTCCTGGATCCCCGTGCTTTTTTTTATTTTCCCCCCCCAAGTGAAAGCATTATGCACTCAGCAGAAGCAGCTCACTTTTATAGCTGCTGGGAACTAAATTAACAAAGGTCTCTCATGTAAACACGGGCTCCATCAAAGAAACACTCCCAAACTGTTGCAGTACAAGTGTTATCTTCAATGAAAGAAATGAAAGTCTTTTCTTGCAACAGTAAAAGATAAAATGTTCTGGGATGTCATCCAGAGGGTTTGGAGGGATCATGTATCCAGGTTACAGGGATCTAAGTAAGGTTACTTTGGTTGAAAAAAAAAAAATTAAAGATGATCCAAAAGAAATACAGATTTTATTAGGTTGGAACTCCCATGTTCCTGCAAGAAATGCTGAAAACCAGATACTGCCTCAGCCACCCATAATTCTTACACTTCTTAAAGCATAGCACTGTCTCTTACAGATTCAGAAGGCTTTTTCAGAGGAGTGAGCATAATTTTGCCAACTGTGAAAGACCAGCTACAAGACCCAACTCAAGACTTCTGCACTGCACTGAGAGCTCTGTAGCTGAGCAGTTTGCACTTGCTGTTCAGCTTCTTGAGCACTGTGACAGTGAGAGTGCCTCCCACAATAATTCCCCCCAATGTTGGTTCCCTCCTGACCAGGTAGGCAACCTTTAATTTCTCAGCAGGCCATCCAGTGTCAACACTTTACCTGGAAAAGTATCTTTTCGAGTCTTATTCCACAGATCAAGCTCTTGTTAAACTGAGATTTCTAAAAAAAACTACTTCACATTACAAAGTCGTTTTCCACACTGTGCTGGGTGTTTCTGGTGCCTGTTTAGAGATCGTAAATGCAACAGCTATAGCTATAATAACAGCCTTGTACTAGTTATACAGACCTAGCTAAGAAAACACAGTCTGAGGGACTGCATTCTCTCCAAAGCACCCTAACAAAGTCCAGAGCGCTGAATTCTTTCAGAAATAATTATCTGGGTTATCAGGCTTTTTTTCTTTTCCTGGATTTCATTTTCAGCCTCACAGAATATGAGGAAATCGTCACCCATCCTGTAAGTGAGAAAAATACCAGGCTGACAGACACTAACCCCCTTCTCCCTTGGGGGTTCACCATGTCCCCCCTTCCTCTCCTCCTCTGCAGTTCACACATGCAGGCTGAGGTGCTCTCCTGCACCTTTCAGCCAGCAGATACAACAGCAGAATTCAGTATCTTCACCAAGCCCTGAAGATTGCCTGGATGGCAGTAATTGTATTACACTGAGCCTGTCCAAGTGTGAAATTCTGTCACCCCATTAATACGTCCCTTTGCCACAGGAATGAACAGCAGAGCAGTTGAAAATGTTTCCTAGAGAGCAGAGACCTTGTGTCAGCTGCAAGCTTCCCTCTTCTCCATCCCCAGAGTCAGAGGCTGGAAGTGTTATCTCATGGAGCAACAGGGACTCCTAAACACATGGTGAGAGCCAGGTCATCCCAGGGCAAGTCTGTTTCAATTACTTTTTATTTTAAAACCCCAAAGCCCTTTGCTGTGCAGTGCTGTACTTTCTGACTTTGTCACAGGATAGCTGCTACAATTTCTAGGTCAGTAGGACTCCAGCACGGCCCTGGGGCTGTATTTTCACAAGGCTCAATACAGTCACCGTGTCAGACACGCCACAGTAAATAGCTCCCATTGTCTGCTGCTTTAGGGAGCCATTGGTTTCACATAAAAATATCATTACTTTTACCAACAGATATCGATGGAGGTCTGGAAATGGTCATTCACGATCTGAAATGCATCTGCCTTGCCCAGACAATGAGAGAGCAGGAAATTAGTGACCCGTGCTGTGGCCCCCACTGTCCTCACGCACCCGGGGCAGGCTGACAGAGCACTGCAGCAGCAGAGCTGGTGTCCAACAAGGTGGGAACTGCAGTTCCTCAGCACTGCCTTCAACACACACTGTGTGCAGCCTCAGGGCTGACTTTACAGCAGGACATATGAAAAATACTGCACTTAGGATATTGGCCTTTTTTTTTCCCCCCCACCCCGTTCTCTTCCTTTTAAATCAGATTAAACTAATGGGCAAAAGCCCTCATTATAGGTGTCATGTCTGATTCCCAGAGTAGCCCTGTGCTCTTCTTCCCTAAAGAGAGGAAAAACACACATTGTGCAGCACTTAGAGATGATTCCTTTGTTCACTGCTAGTACATTTTCAGAACTGGACTTCCCCTTTAGCTGCTCTGGGAATTTATCACAACCGATGCGTGGGACCAGGCTTCAGTCAATATAGATTATCTTTCAAAAACCTCCACAAAGTCCAAATTCCCAAATCCCACAGAAGAAAATTAGCATTCCATGTCTGTTGCCGAGACACCTGGAAATAGAAAGAGATTGTTTCTCAAAAGCATTTCCCCTTAATTTCTTTCTGTCCCTTGTTACTTCTCATCTGTATAAACCCAAAGATTTGAGAATGCTGAAGAAGAACCTCTTCCTTTAAAATACGGGAATATACTTGGAGATTAGGATCATTATGATCCTCCAAATCACCAGAGACAACCTTGCCAGAGCGAGGTTTCAAGGCAAGCTCATCTCTTGATATGCAGAGTCCAGGCAGCAATTTGTGTCAGGGCTGATTTTAGTCAGGCTTCTGTCTGAAAACATCCAAATTATTAATCAGCTCATGTATAAAGAGTGACAAAAAAAACCTCACCAATACATGAGCTCTGTCAGAGATCTTTCAGCAGGAGACTAAGTTACATCCTACCAGGGAGGAAATCCTCATGTCTTTAACATTTATTTTACTTTCTGATTAGAAAAGAATAGGCAAAGACATTCTACGTTAGTCCTACAGAACTGATACATCAGATTTTAGAGAAGGAATTCCAGCAATGGTTTGCTTTCCTTTCCCTTTTCTTAGCTCTCCATTCCCTCTTGGAAATTCCCAGAGTGATACAGGACTGTTTCCAGAACGAAGTTCAACAGCTGTGTAACAACCCATGCCCTTCTCGAGGATTCCATGGCACGGAACACAAAGTAGGAGGAATCGAACCTGATGCTGCTGCAGGAAGGCAAAATATCACCACCTCTATTCCAAGCTGTGACACTGCTCCCTTTAGATCTTAAGGAGAACACTTCACCACTTGCTCCACTTACAGCAGCCTCTGAAAGCTTTGGGCTTTCATCCTATCCAGCTTGCTAAAGGCAACACATCCAAAAGCCAGAGCGACGCGTTTTTAGGTATGAAGCTGAGCAATTAAACAGCTGAAATTCTGCAGCTCATTTTAAGTCAGCTCTTTCAGAGGATCTCATTTTTTTTCTTTGAAACTGAGGAGCACTGTATGCTGTGTAATTTACTAAATCACCTCTGGTTCAGATGTAGGAGGCTTTCTGGTTCATAAAGCTGCGGTTTTAAATCATAATACCACCCTGACGTGCTAAACTGCTGATGTGTGATGCACAGTTAGGTGGGAAGAGCTGCCATCGGTGGAAATCCCCAGCTGCCAGCCTTTCACACATACCAGAGCAGAAGGGATGAATTCCTGATGCAAACCCATCAAATATGTATGTGTTTTGCTGGGAGAGAAATGGAGCAGGGAGGCTGGAGGTGCAAAATGAGCCATAAGGAGCCACCAGCACCTCTGCACGGACAGCAGGCTGCGTGCTGTGGGTTTGCTTTTCAGAAAACACCTCCACCTGCATTTCAGGGAAACACCTAGAGATTGGTAAAATAAAAGACAATGAAGAAATAATCTCCTGGTTTGTGACAGCAGCTACATCAAAGGGTCAGGCTGTCTCAGCAGTCTGCACACACACACACGTTCTTCCTCCACTCACATCACGTACATGACATATATATTTACATATGTAGAGACAGATTTATTATATACATATTAAAAGGGGGAAACGTGCCTCTTATGCTGTGTCAGTTGACTTGGCTAAGCCTGTTGAAGGCTGCAGCTCCTATTTAATGGCTGAAGGAGATTTAGGTAATGAAGTCTCTGGATGAGGAAGCAATGGTATTTATGAGACTAAAAAATGCTCGGGCTTATCCAGCTTTGAAATGACTATAATAGGACAAAATAGAGGAGTCAAATGGGCAACTGACAGCAATAACAAGCAGAAGCTTTCACAGTTCAAGCTTTAATTACGTGGAATGTACTGGCTAGAGAGGATGACCCACAATTTCACTAAATATTCCAGCACATCACCCTTTCTACTCCAGGTCAAAAAGGTTATTTCTGCTCCTCAACATACAGTAACACTAGTTATTTTCTGCTTACTTCACGAAAGAAATTTTCTGAATCTGATTTGATATTCAGCTTTTCAGCCTTTTTTTTTCCCCCTCCAAGATGTTTCTTATTTACTTTACTTATTCATTAGTAGTTTCCTTACACACTGCCTAGATTATAAAGCAGAGAATGGCAAAGCAAATAAGCAGAGATTAAATAAAGCTGCAGCAAAGTTAGGTCTTTAAGAATTAAATCCAACCTCTAAACTGCAGAGGCAACTCTTCAAAAGTCACGCTAAGCAGAGTATGTACATTTGCAGTCCAACTTCCATTTAAAGTGGATGACAAGTTTAGCAAGGATAATACCCTTCAAATACTGGCTGATTGGGGAGGCAAGGACATTTGCTCAATTTGCACATAGTATTATCCTCCTGGCTTGCTGGGAGTTGATGTCCCGCTGTGAGCTTACAATAAGGGTTTTCCTTCTGAAGTCCCTGATGTGGGAGCATTTTTCTTTAAGATCATGGGAAAGTTTGGGGGGTTTTATTTTAAACCACTGCAGCAAGAAAGTAAAGAAGATTAATTGGGTTAGCTGCACGATTCATCTCGCTGCTTTTGGCTAATTCACATCAGTTAGCATGTCCTAGAAGACAAGACTTTAAATCTCAGATACGTCCTCGTTAATTATAGCATAATGTAAAAGACAAATACTTTTGGGTGCTGAGAAAAAGCATTTTAACCCCTACACACCTTTTTTTTCCCCCCATAGATTATTAATCTAGCATTAATCTACCTTCAAATTCACACCCAAAAATAAAATACCCTGCTACTTTTCCTACTGATTCCCAAGAACCCAACAATCAGGATGCACAGCAATGTGCTGGGCTGATCTAGCACGGTTCCAAGTGCAAAGCTCCCCCTGCAGCAGCAGGTTCCAAGCAGATGGTGCCTGGATAGAGCCAATTGATGCCCAAGTAAAGCAGGGCATCCTGACAGCAGCTCCAGCCAACAGGCTGCACGACAACTCCCAGAGAGCTTAGGAGGCAAAGCCCAGTCTTAGGGAAAGGCTAACGCTTTCCAGGGAACTTGTTAGGACTGCCAGGATTGACATGCCCATGGCAATCAAAGCCCAGCTGCACTGTGACTTGCAAAAGCACAAAAGGACTTTTGAATGTGGCCCATCACAAAATTCTCCTGCAAGAAATAATTAGGCAGCTCATTACTTGGCAGTGAGAGAGAGAGATCAGACATTTGATTTTCCTGACTGGTTACAAAACAGGTTAGTAATTAAAGAAAATTCCTAGTGCTACACAGGAATACATCATTAATACATCTATTTTTTTCTATGGATTGTATTTACTATTTCATTGCTCTACATCTTGCATAACAAAAATCATTTTCTCCCTTTTGTAGATCAAGCAATGACATGGTGGCTTGCAGCAGAACACGATTGTTCACTGTAAAAGCAGAGGGTAAGAGACAGCCAGGGGCAGCTCCAGGTCCTGGAGCACTCGGACCATCTCAGCTCCTCCCTGGGAAAGCTGCATTAACCCCCTTCTCTGGGTCAGGCTGCCTCTTCCTCCCACACCTCAGCAGCACAGCCTCCCTGCTGCAGCTCCAGGGAGGGCAGGTCACCAGGGGCCACCGCCTCGGGGCCACGGGGATGAGGGTTATTGCGCTGAGCTGCTTTTTCTGCTGTGAAAAGGTCAAGAGCATTACTGGGACCAGGAAGGGAGCAGGGAGATGGTCTGGAGCCAGAGAGCAGCTTGGGTTGCTGCCCCACAGGTGCTGGGGCAGGACCAGCCTGGACTGGGCTCCTCCCCACGTCCTCGGCAGCGCAGGAGAACCCGAAAATGGGCAGCACAACCACTGCATTCGTCTGAAGGATCTGCTCTCCACAACACAGCTGCTAAATATTTGATCGCTTCTGATTAATTGATGGATTTTTAATTTTTAAATATGCTCACGTTCAGTTCTAAATTCTTGTCAAGAAGCGAAGGACTGATGTAGTTTAGTAACCTGCACTCTGTGAACACTGCACCCATCTCTCCCTATGATCAAGGCCACCCCCTTCCAAACCACAAGAACTGTTTCAATTACTTGAATTTTTCACTGAAATATTCTAAGCTACTTGGCATTTCTGAGGCAAGATTTGCTCAAGATTTCTATGTATGTTACAAGCACGAAGGAAAGTCTGCAACACCTACTACACACAGTAGCTTGGGGCTCTTTCACTCCACAGCACAGGGAAGGTAAGACACAAAAAAAAACCTGCTTGTACATCCTTAGCCTGCACAATTAATGAGCTGAGACTAAAGCTCCTCTTAATCCCCGGTCTTGTGTCTGATTGAAGTACACTGGGGATAATTCTTTTTTTTTCTTTTTTAAACTTGTTGGTACACACAGCTAGGATGTATGGTTTTTTGTAAAAAAGAACAAAACCAGCCAAACAAAACCCTGCGGAGTAGCAAATGGGATCCAGTTTCCTTCTGTTTACCGCCTTACTGTGTTCCAGAAGGAGTGAAAGAGAATTAATTTATTCTATGGTTTGGGGGGAATTGGAGTTGGCTGCTGGTCCATAACCATATTTATGTCGACAGCTTTTGGGAGCTCTCTGCAAGGTCTGCTGAAAAAGAACCAAAATTTCCAAGTAACCGCATTTACATTCTTGCACATCGTCTTTTTGCAGGGGTTTGTTTGCCTGTTTTTGCTAAGACATAGAAAACTGACTCTCACAGGATAATCCACATGATCACAGCCTCAACTGTTTACACAGAGATGGCTTTGATCAGTCCTTTTATCAGCATTCCTGGAGATCAGGTAGGATTGGTACACCTGGCAAGAGACACCATCAGCCACAATCAGCATCAGGGGAGACACTGAGGTACAGCAACTTGGGATGTGCAGAAAAGCCCCGTGAAACCCACTCACCTTGGAACTAACCACTCCTGCTGGTGTTTGCCACAAAGCAAGGCTGACCCACAGGATCACCCACAAGCATTCACGCTTCCTATGACCTGCATTGTAACTTTCAGGCATTAACACACGAGTGTGAACCCCCTGGGCCAAATCCACCCAGGCCCAGGAGTGCCCAGAAATATGAGGATTGAATTAGAACCTTCAGAAAAACTAAAAATACATAAATCCACACAGACATGAGGTAGAAATGCAAGTCTAGTTTTAATGAAATAGAGGATTTTTAAGTGCCTTAAACAAATAAGGGCCTGTATTAGCGAGTAGGAGAAGCCCTAAAGCCTAAAGTTCAGTAGCTTTGCCTTTTGCAAAGATAGATGAACTCTAGACCTAATGAGAAGTAAAAATAATATAACCTTGTAAAATAATGTAGCCTTGCTAAAACATTCCTAGATAGAACAGATAGGGCTACACACGTAGAATTTGTGTCAGAATTTACGAATATTGCCACACATCAATCTTAGCTTGGGACTGGCCCAGCAAGACTGTAGAAAATTTGTGTTTTAACCTGATTGGCTAAAAACAGAATAAAAATGCACTGCTTTGAGGATGCTAACACACACACAGAGGGTCACAAAACAGCACAAATGCCACTGTTGTTGCTGCTGCTGCGACTGCTACTGACAAGAGGCTCAGGGGACACAGACTATGGGTGCTGTGGCTGCTGCTTCTGCTTGGGACTTAGAGACTCTGTGTTAGAGGCTTTCTGCACACTGGCTCAGACTGTAATAACTCTGCCTTCATGAGGCTGATGTAGCCATGCAATAAAGAACTTCACTTTTACAACGACCCACCGCCACAGTCTTCAATGAAGACGCCCCAAAAACTTGACACACGAGTGAGTTCTTCCATTCTTGCCACGCCATTCCTGAGAGGCTTCCCCCATGAGAGGGGCTGGCACCATCCCACATGGTGTGCTGAGCCAGAGCATCCCTGCACAGCCCTCCCTCCCCCTGCCATGGACACCCAGGCTGGCGTGGAGGGGCCCCCCGGGTGGCAGCCCCTCTGATCCACACTACATCAATGGAGAAACGTCCTTTGACTGAGAAATGAAAGCTGACAGTCGGTCTGAATCCTCCTCTGCTCATCTGCCCGAGCTTTCACATCCAATACTACTTCAAATGCAGGAATTTAACTACAGGGCTCTTCACTTTCGTTTGGGAAACAAAGCTGCAGCTCTGTGTCCCTGCTCTTTATTTTGAGGCTGGGTTTGGCAGAGGGGTTTCTGTTGTTCTGCCTTACTCAGGGTCTCAGCAGGGCACTCCTGATTAACTGCTCCAGATCCAGCAGCACAGGCTAAGCAGGTGGTTTCCTTACCGCAGGACACGCTGCAGTGGTGGAGAACAGCGATTCCATCTCTCTGAGTTTATGGCTGGAGCATTTTGGAGAGAGTTCCTCATGTCCCTGAGGGCAGATGAAAACGATTCATCGTGTGGAAGTGCTCTTACTTCACTACTAATTGATGCTTGGAGCGGTGATAATGAACTCTGAAATGAGCTGGTTCACCTCTCCCTTGGCCAGGACAAGCTGGAGAAAGGTCACTGAATGGGTAGACATACGAGGGGCACAAGAACTGAAGAACAGAGCAATGTATCCGAGCAAAAAACATCCCTGCAGCCTCTTGCCCTGAGGCAGGAACACTCAGGCACTCAGAAGAGGGCTCACTTTGAAGCAAACTGCACAGAGCTACGAAGTCCCCATCAAGTGATCCAATGATCCCTGGGCAGGCTGCCCTGCTGAGATACCAGGGGCAGAGACCCAGCTGCCAGGAAACCAGCCTGATCTTGCTGCACGCTTCAACCAAGGGACACGGGAAGCAGGAACATATGCTCCATCAAAACCAGAGTCACAGCAGGACTCAGAAGTAACCATATGGTAACTGCTTTTAAATATAAAGTGAAGGGCATTCTATTAATGCTGATGTGATGCTGTAATCTCTAGTTTATACCCGTACTGATCTCGGACGCTTGCAAAAATAATTGAAGCAACACTGAATGTATTTCCAATTTTGTTGCTTGTGCAGTTCTGTTTCATGGTTCTTTGTAGGCAGCTACAATTTCCGTGCATATATTTCTTATCAGACGTATGCTTTTCCCATTTGCTCATCAATTATGTGCATTAACTCCTTAACGACCTGCAGCTTGAAATCCTCAAGCCCCGTTCGCCCTATTTTTAGTTTTGACTGACACAGTCAAAGAGAGAAGTTGCCAAGTTAAAGCATCAATAAAGATTTATGAAATCTGAAAATTAAATTATTTAAGTCTTCACCAAACAAAGCTTTTTTTACTGCACTGTGAAACACATGTAAAGTCTTAGCAGATTCTAGAAATACATACAGCAGCACAATTATTCTGTAGATATAAATTGACTGAGCAGAGCCACCTTGGCTTTGATCACAGAATTACAGAATGGTTTGGGTTGGAAGGCACCTTAATACAGATTCTCTGGCAGCTCATATTTATATCAAAATCCTTTAATCAATATTTAGCAGCTAAAGCAGCCGCTGTCAAGAAAACACGTAAAAAGGGATTTGTACAACCTACAAGAATGATGCAGTACCTGAAATAATTCCAGAGAAAAAAGAAACCTGACATCCTAAAACCAGCTTTGGGCAACGACTTTCTCCTTCCGTGGCAGCAAACTGCTTAGAGGGAGCAGTGATTCCTTGATTTGCCAACATAATGCTCCTGGAGGAATGGAGCTGCAAGCTGAACCTAAAGGGAAAAGTCAGCACGAGTTCACGCTCCATTGTTTGAAGAGCAGACCTACTTGCACAGCAAAACTGCTGCTTCAAATCCACAAATGGCAGCCAGACACCTGCTAACACAGCACTTTTGTGACACAGGAATACATTAACATTTATCAAACCAAACCACAATTAATTGGGTGCCACCAGAAAATAATAAAAAAAGTTTTCCTGCCCGCAGTGGAACAAGAAGAGATCTCCTGTGGACTTGTGCCCTACATCCATACACACACACACCTCCATCCATCATTAACAGCCCTTGCTCTTTGTCCTTCCTAGGGACATTCCCAGTAATCACTCCCACTACCTCATTCCCCATTTCCCCCAAACCCCTGAAGACTTTAACCACTTCTCTACTACCTTACTACTGTTGAGACCCCTCTCCCTGGCAGTATCTTTATTTCCCTTAAACTATCCAATATTGCTTCCCTATGTTCTTGAACAACTTCCTGGGCCCTCACCACAGCCTGAGGTTACATTTCCCTCATGGAAAAGGTCAGTTTGAACACCTTCCCTCCAGACAGATAGCCTCACTGAGCCATTTCTGGAGACTGGATGCCTCTGCTCTGCCTTCAGGTGCATTTGAAACTGGTAAATGGGTTCTAAAGGTACTGGAAGAAGGTAGAGGAGAACAGATGAACTAGCAGAAAAAAGGAGAAACAGAACTATCCTGAACAAATTTAAGTTCCTTACGAAAGTAGCTTAAATACACAGGAGAAGGTGATGCAAAGGTGAAGCAGTAACACAGCACTTCCCAGGAAAACAAAAGCACATCAGGAGATGGGAGGCTCCCAGAGCACAAGGCTCAGAAGAACTGAGAAGACCCCAGAAACAAGATTTTCTGAGATTTCACATTCATTGCCCTAAAGAGTATGACTCCTTCTCTGTTCCACTGGATTTGGCAATGTGTTGCTGCACTTCACGCATGCGAGACAAAGTATTTGCAGTGACTGACTTTGCAGGTTTTGTCTGCTTTTACTCTAAAATATTCAGCTTGTTCAGCAACTTTTTTTTGTCATTCAGGCTTATCTGCTCTGAAGCACTGAACTGTGCCTATCTTGAATCTTTTCATCATCTTTCAGTTCAGCTCCTCATCAGCTGAGGAGGATTTTTACTGGAGCAGATGGCTTGTGACATCCCCCAAACCAGCAATCCCATACATACATCTCTGTCAAGGTGCAGCTTGACAAAGTCCAGCTCTTGATCCTGTTTCATCTCACAAAATGGAGCTGACGATAAGAGAAGGGCAAGAGGAGGTTTCTATTCTTTGGCTACTGGCAAGTAAAAATCCAAAGGCTTATCTGGGACTTATCAGCCCCCGTGACTCTGCCCTGGCCGCTGCCTCCGAGCACGATCCAAAGGCGCTGCTGGAGCCACCCCCGGAAACAATTCAGCCTCTGCTGGCGCTGAAAAAACCCATTACAACAATGGGGACGGTCTGGGGTGTTCACAGCAGCACAGGAAAGGCGAGTGAAATCCAAAAATTAAGCCTAGTTTCTACTGGAGCGCCCACCACTTTCCCTGCCCGTCGGACTTCAGAGCACAGACCTTCATGCTTTGAACCCCAGCACAAAAAAAAACCACAGCAGGAATTCTTCCCTGTGAATGGCAGAAAGCCACTGCTGGTGGTTGTCTGGGATTAGAGCTGGGGCTTTGCACATCTTTCTTCAAACTACCTACCTATGGTTTAGACTTATATCTAACAGCCTTCAGCAGCAAACTTTCCTATAAGGTTCAAAAATCATGCATTAAAACATAATAAACTTCTTAAGATTTTAAATGTATTCCCAGCTGCATCAACTGACTGTTTACTTTTCCCTGTCTTAGTTCCCCAGCACAGGCCTAAAATAAGAAGGACTTATCCAGGTTAAAAAGCTCCCACCCAACTGATATGGGGCCCCCAACTTAAGAAGCCATGGACCTCTTGGAGTGAGTCCAGAGGAGGCCACGGAGATGCTCCAAGGGCTGGAGCCCCTCTGCTGTGGAGACAGGATGAGAGGGCTGGGGCTGTTCCATTTGGGGAAGAGTCTGGGGAGACCTTAGAGCCCCTTCCAGAGGGGCTACAAGAGAGCCAGAGTGGGGCTTTGGACAAGGGCATGCACAGAACAAGGGGGAACGGCTTGAAACTGACAGAAGGCCAGTTGATTAGATATTAGGAAAAAATTATTCCCTGTGAGGTAGGTGAGGACCTGGCAGAGGTTGCCCAGACAGCTGAGAGTGTTCAAGGCCAGGCTGGACAGGGCTTGGAGCAAACTGGTCTAGGGAAGGTGTCCCTGTCCATGGCAGGGTGTGGAACTGGATGAACTTTAAGGTACCTTTCAACCCAAACCATTCCGGGACTCTGTGATTCTACGTAACTCAAGAATTTGCATGAGACATGCTCTACCTGTAGGATGCACTGAACTTGGTTGTGAGCCCGTAGCCCACGAACATCCCCTCTGCAGCACCCTGAATTCCCCAGCAGCAGCACGTTTTACTAGGCTGACTGTATCAAGCTGTGTTTTCTCTGATCGCTGAGCAGCCCTCAGCCAGAAGAGATGGGAGAACTCCTGTGAGCTCCTGGCTGTGAGACTGCTGGCTTCAACTGGGAGCTACCACCAGCTCAGCCTCAAGGAAGGAACGTATTTTTTTTTCTGTAGGAAGAGTTTCTAAAGCACACACTTCTGCAAGATAGGAATTACGGAGAAAGAAGAAAAAGGCTTTTCATTTATTGGATTGTGAGCTTGCTGTGGAGATAAAATATGCACATTCTATATTAGGCCTTTGTTGGCCATGCATGGAACACAAAGAACTAAAAAAGCACTAATTACCAGGAGCTGAGATGAGTCTCTCCTGGCCCTCGGTAAATACGAAGGTGAGTTTTAATTGCAGAGCAAGGAGATTAAGCAACATGAATTCTGACAAGAGCCATAAGAAAGAGGCGAGTAAATTACCCCTTGTGATCTAAAAATATAAAATGAAGAATTCATTATGGCTTTCCCGTGAAAAAGCCACAGCTTCTTTCTTCATAAAAATCCAGCCTAGGACAAAGAGGCACTTATCTATTCTGCATTTGCAAAGAAACTCCACGCTGATCTCCAGAACTCCCGAGTCCTGTGAAGTTATGATCAGGAAGGACATTTGTTAGGTATTAGCACTGCTGCCTAAGTCAATGCCCTCTGGAAATACACAGTGCTGTGTATTTCCACACTGGCCTCACAAAAATGTGTGTCACCACACAAAAATGCCACACGAGGGGAAAGCCCTGGCCCACCTCTGAACGTTTCCCTTCTAAACACCTTTTGTTTAAAGTGAAAGAGCTCCATCACACAGAGCTAGGGACAGCCATAAACATGCAGGGGTCCCAGCACAAGGGGAAAAAGCGTGTCTGTTATGTGGCTGTGCAACAGTTCTGGTATGAGGAATAGGAATAGGTAAATATATATATTAGAGGTACTTTTGATCCTTAAGAACATCTCGCTTCTAAAAATTGCCGTGCCTGACAAAGTTCAGCAGGTTTGGAGAATCTGAGCTGTGCTCACCTACAAGCAGATGGGAGCGGAGCTGGAAGCAGGCTCAGCAGGGTGGGAGAGAGGGAGAAGCAATGAGCAGGTTGCAGAAGGAGAATATTATCATTTTCCAGCAGCAGAAACATTTTTTAGCATCTCCACAGATGTTGGCCAATTTACACAGCTCATGAGAAATACAAGTCAGAAAATAATCTGGAGCATTTGGAACAGTATTCAGCTCTTGTGCATGGTGCTCATTTCCCCTTGAGTCTGTTCAGAAAAGTTAATGAAGCACTAACGAAGCTGGTTTCCTTTTTGTTTATTGCAGGAATTGCTGGAGTTCAGTAAAATGTGAGCTTCCTTTAGCTTATATTTTGTTTGGTTTTATGTGGTAGATACACTGAAAGGTTTAAGAGAGAATGGGCTCCCACTGCAAAATTTTTGTTGGCAAAAAACTAACCACAGAGCTCACCAGGGACATTATGGTTAAAGCAGACCGAAAAGAAAAGAAAAGAAAAGAAAAGAAAAGAAAAGAAAAGAAAAGAAAAGAAAAGAAAAGAAAAGAAAAGAAAAGAAAAGAAAAGAAAAGAAAAGAAAAGAAAAGAAAAGAAAAGAAAAGAAAAGAAAAGAAAAGAAAAGAAAAGAAAAGAAAAGAAAAGAAAAGAAAAGAAAAGAAAAGAAAAGAAAAGAAAAGAAAAGAAAAGAAAAGAAAAGAAAAGAAAAGAAAAGAAAAGAAAAGAAAAGAAAAGAAAAGAAAAGAAAAGAAAAGAAAAGAAAAGAAAAGAAAANAATAAAATAAAATAAAATAAAATAAAACAAACCAAAACAGATTCAGAAGGTGTGAGGAGGACTGGGGCAAGGAGGCTGGAAAGAGCAGGCAAGCAGGAGAAAAGACCACCACAGTGAATTAAATTGTGCAATTCCCACTTCCCTGTATTAGAATGGATAACTTTGGAAGGGATCAAGGGTATAATGAGGAAAGTTCAAGGAGATACACCAAACCCACACATAACTGTGAATACAGACAAATGTTTTCTAATTCACAATTATTAATAGGCTAAAATAACTTGCCTCAAAAACATTTGTCAATTGGAATGCTGTTGGTTTTTTGTTGGTTTTGGTGGTTTTTTTTTTAATGGGTCATCATTAACAGAGAAGCATATTCAGCATTATTCTCCAAGCTTCCAGTGGTGAAGATTTCTTTCACGTGGCTACAAGAAATGAGTAGGATTCAGTATTTCTGCAATCTTTCTGTGGCTATGCTACTGACTTATAGCATAAGGCAACAGAAGTTAAATCTTTTTACTCCAGAGCTCCCAAAGCAGTTTTCTTGTCTAAGTCAAATCAACCTCATTTAAAAAACCTGCTGGCTTTGCTTCATTTTCCTTCCCACCAACACGATGTTTCCTCCGGGACAGAAAATCAAAATGCAGCTACTCAAGGCAGAACATTGAGCAGCAAGGGAAGATTCAGCCAGAACCTCACCAAAATCTCCATGCCCTCACTAATATTTTAAGTGCACACAAAAGGCAATAAACGCCTAGTTCAAAAATACCAAATAACCCAAAATACCGGTCGGCTCAACACAGCCAGCATGGAACAGAAGAAAACCACTTCGGGATGAAGTTATGTCTTTCTCATAGGAAATGTAATTTAAAATATAATTATTTCTTTTTTTAATCAGCCAAAACACCTTTTTCTTTTTCTCAAATATTACTAATCTCGCTTTCCTACGTTTTTCCTCCTTAAATGGCACGTCCTTTGCATGCACTCACATTATTGACTTCCTGCAAACAACCTTGCTCCTATATATACAGCTCCTATATTCCTGCCTTCACTTCTCTCCCCCACATGAAATCTCTGTAAAAACTCATCAAAATCATGGATGATTTTGAACCTCACAGAACAGAGACAAAACTATCTTGGCACAGAGTGTCCACACTCTGCCTACCAGATGAGAAAAAGCCAATCAAGAATTTACCAGGCTCACCCCTTTCTTCAGCTGCCTTGCAGGTATTTCCAATCAAAACAAAATCACTGAGTTCAAAGCTCTGCACAAGTGGCTTTCCTGGTTCACTGAGATGTTTTTGACGTTCACAGGTAACCTGGTGCGACCTGGCTCCATCTCTGCACCTCTTCCCAACCACAACTTTCCAAAGCACACGAAGTGCATTCATTTCCATACATTAACCAGCATCCCCTGGGCAGCAT
This sequence comes from Sinosuthora webbiana, assembly GCA_013397395.1. Classification (NCBI taxonomy): domain Eukaryota; kingdom Metazoa; phylum Chordata; class Aves; order Passeriformes; family Sylviidae; genus Sinosuthora; species Sinosuthora webbiana. The sequence continues at coordinate 24,639 of VXBN01006050.1, forward strand.
TCTGCCTCCGTGAAATTGATTTATTAAAACTCACTACCAGCAATTTAGTAAAAGAAAAGATGTATTTGGGGCACAAATAGGAGAAGCAAATAAGAGCAGAATAATTCTTCTGCCTCTTCATCACACCTTTCAAAAAAACCCCCAGAGCATTCATCATACAAAGAATGTGTCCTCCCAGTAACAGCATATTCTTCATACATATGCATACTTATCCCAGACTATAGTTAATTATTTCCCCAGTAAAATTATTTCTATGCAAATTTAAATAACGTTCATAGCTTGGTGAAATGAAACACATGCATGAAGAATAACCGTAGTCCCAGACAACCAGACCAGATGCTAATATTTCTCATTTGTTTTGAGAAAAAAATAGAAAGTGCATTGCAGAAAAAAATAGAGGAAAATGACAGCATTTCTCTATCTCTAAGCCTGAGGAGAGGCAGGAAGTCCTGAAACACACAACTGGAGGGTACCAGAACACTTTCTTATGGTGTATTCAAGGTGATGCCCACATTGCAGTTCATAAAAACAAATGTAAACCCAACCCATAAACTTCTCACTCCTGGAAGTCCCACTGCAAATGTAAACCCGGACAAGGTATTCACTTCTTGTGAATCTCAAATTACGTTAAACATTTCTTCTTACAAGTCCCCTTCATACAGGTGCTCACAATTTCACTGCAGCAAGCACAGCCTACGCTAGAAACTACTGATGATGGTTGCTTAAATACATGTTCTTCCAGCAACTGCAATAAGGGGATTTAAAGGCAGAATTCTTCAAGTGATTTATGATTCATTTCTGCATCTCAATCGACGCACTGAAAAGCTTCAGCCCGCATTTTTCTCAACAAACGTGCAATTTGATGCATAAATGAATATTCAGCTGATGAAGTGAACAAAAGCATCTTAGAGAACACCAGGCTGCAAATGCTGCTCCGTTTTGGGAGCCAGAGAGTGGCAGATAATGACTTTTTCTCAGTCTGGCATCACTGGGCAGCACGGGCAAGGCTGGAGACGACACGACGCCCACGCCAGCGGCCAGCCCAGGGCACGGATAATCCCCCACAGACCCAAATGCCACTGCATTGAAAACTGCATTAAACTGTAATTTCTGACCACTGTGTCAAGCACAGGGCAGCGCCAGCCCCACACACACATTGCCATTAACCCGGGACTTCTGATGAAAATGTGAATTTTCAGTTCACATCCCAGTGGCCCGGCAAAAGCAACAACCATCCTGATGTACCCCTGCAAGGCAGGGAGCACTAATGCCAGTTCACACGTGCTGATGGCAAAACAACAACTTCAAGCAGGAAATCCTGTACAAGTGTGTCCAAATAGAACTCCATATATACTTTCCAATTCCTCCTGGAATGCACAAAAAGAGTTTTTAAACAAAAGTCTGACCACAGACACTGAAATCCTGCATGATGCACAGTTCTGCACAGTATTCACACCCAAGAAGCACGTGGCAGACACGCAGTGTGGTGAAGGAAAAAAGCAGGGAGTGATCTTTTGTTAAAAAGGCTGGAGACAAAATTATTGCAGCTGTTGAAACAAGGTTTAATTTAATTTCTGTCATGCTGCACTGGATTAAGTAGCTTGGAAGTGTTCACATTACAAGGTTAAAATGCAAACAGCTTGGTCAGGACAGTCTGAGTCTTTGAAGATGTCAGTCACAAAACTGGGAATAATTCTGTCCCATCAACTCTTCTCCATATGGTGTCCTTGAGGAATCCCCCAGAACAACACACACCAATGAGCAAAGCAGGATCACTTTGCTTCATGTTGAAAACCAACAGTCTTTGGAATTCTAAGAGCACCTCACGTACCTTAGGAGACAACATAATTCATGGGCTTTGCCTGCCCTTCAACAAGAAAAACCTTGAGAGTGCAGGTACAGGCCTCACAAAGAGCACGTTCTCTATCATTAGGACTTTTAAAAGCACCTCAGATTAAACACAAATAAAAAAAAAAAAATCATCCAATGCTATTAGACATTGCAGGGATGTTTATAGATACGTGTGCACGTACTGCATCTTTAAACATCTCCCGTAGGCCAAAATGTAGAGTCTGAGATTGAGAAAACAGGATTAGATTTTATTAGGCTGGTCCAATACATGGGGACTGGTATAACCACCTGTGTTACTGCTATGTGGATCTTGTAACAGCTTTGGAATGACCAGGTAATTGCTAACAACATTCTTTCATTCTTTATTAACATTCTCCAGTCAGCCTAAAAGCCTGTTTTTAGAAGCATGAAGGCAGATTTTACTTATTCGAACTCACTGCTTCTAGATCTACCTCATTCATTCACCACAAATGATGGAATCTTTGCTAAGTGATGATATGAACATTTAAGAAAAAAAAAAGAGGAAATAAATCAAGCTTGCTTTAAATCCTTGTAGTTATTTAGCTGCCTCACTCTCCATGAATTTCTTAAATGCTGTAATTGCCATTGACCTTCCCTGTCATTTAAGGCTCTTAAACGTGCAGGGAAGGTCAGAGCCAGTAAATTGCCAGCACCCTTGACTGAAGCACATTGATCAAGGCCAGTTTAGCACTTGCTTAGTTTAGCAGATAAAGTGCGGCAGTCAGCATTTCTAAATAAATTATACGATTTCCAGATAGTGATGTACGATTTTCATAAACATGATGACTCAGCATCTGAAAGAGAGGAAAACAAAAGAAAAACCTCAGGAGTTTTAAGAAGGGCCAAAGCATATTTTAGCCTGTCTTTTTATTAGATTAAAAATTCCCTAAAGAACTGGATAAAAACCACCTTGAAACAGCACCAGTAGCAATCAGAATGGTTTGGCCCAGACCAAAGACACGAGTTGCACAGAAGCACAAGGGACTGAGGTTTGAAGCACTGCTGTGGAAACACAAATGCTCTGTTCAAGCATTTGACATGATGCTATGTTTAGAAACTATTAAAAGATGAAGATCTGAAAATGACATTTGAAGACTCACTTGATTTACAAGTGGCAATTTGCTTTTCTTTTGAATAGATGAGCTTTAAAATCAGGTGAATTACCGACTAATGATGCATTAGCTAAAGCCACCCGGATGTTTTAGGTGGACTAACTTGCAAATTTGCACTACTAAAAGCCAGCAAATTACTCAAAGCAAGCAAGCAAAAAAGCATAAGCATAACATTTGATTGAACCCCACATTTCCCTTAAACTATCAGGTAACAGAGGAATTCCATAACACTACTGATCTCTAAACATTGGTTTTTAGTCGATTGACGGGTAAGGTTGCATTACTGAAGGCAAACAAAATAAGAAGATATAACTATGATATCTGATTTAACTTCATGCTTTTTCTTTGGTTAATTTTTGATTTAAGGCACTTTCTTTTTCATTCTTAATTTCCAAGCAAATCTTTTAGCATATTCCTTTCTTTATTGTTCCCCCCCCCAAAAAAAATACTGTGGTTTCTAGTTTTATTAGGCATGTTTTTGTTAGTGTTTCCAGTAGATGTATCTCCTGCTACCTGTCACTGTGTGATAGCACAGCTGTTTGTTATGATAGCCTGACCTCAAGGGACATCTATCTAAAATTCAACCTTTAAAAAAAAAAATTACATAAAAACAAAACTCATTGTAACTTTTGAAAACAGCTAGGTTAGCACTGACAACCATTCCTGGCTGAGACCAATTTTCCCTATAAGGAAGTTTAAGAGCTCCTGCCTGGAATTTTTGCTTGAATTAAAGACAAAAAAGGAGGTTTACCAGCCAGGTTTAGCTGCTGTGCTAGCAAAGCCCCAAACATCAAGGTCCAACAGGGTTCATAAAGTGGAGTAAAACTCCCACCAAGGACATGGCTGCACTGGAGCCACCCATACCAGGCACCAGAATTTAGCTGTGAAGGCTTCAAAAACAGCCAAGAAGAAACCATTGCCTCATTTGGCACCAGAAAATCCAAAGATGAGGTGAATCTAGAGAGAACCAGGCTTGTATGGCTCTGCTGCTCACATGAGGGCTGGTTTTAATGGGTATTCCCACTATTCAGACCCTGTATCCCCTCAGATCTTCCTATCTCACTAGCCACAAATCAGGGGATGTTGGGGACAGGATGTCCCAGCAGCCCTTCAGTGAAGGAAGATGCTGTGGTGGGCATGGCACACTCATAAGACTTGATTGATTTCCCCATGAGAAGCATCAATTTTAGTGCTAGGCACCACAGCCTAACAGGAAGAACAGAACCCAGGTGAGGAAATTAGCTAAGAATTTATTTGTTGAGAATCTGATCTGATCAAAGCCAAAATACTTTACTCCTTTGTGTCAAACTACCAAAGTTATAGATGAGAAAAGTCATTTAAGAACATGGTATACTCAGGTGCCATGCCATGACTGTATGCTACTCATACATGGATGAATTCAACAGAATTTGTTTCTTGGTTGCTCCTTAAAATCTTAATATCTCCTTATTTCTGTGGCAACTACTGCCATTCACTCTGCAAATTCCTGTCCCTTTCTGCTTGGTTGACTTGATCATATAAAAGAAGCTGCTACTTTCATTGCTCAGGTAAAAGGGCAATAATGCAGATAGAGAATTTAATTATTTAATGTGTTTCATACCGAATTGGGGATACTCTCACTGATCCTCCTATACCTAGTGATGTGTTTATTCCTTTCCACCTGTAAACCATTATTCATCAAAATTCCCAAAGCTTACTGCACACTTGCAGTGATACATGACCAATAACAGAAGGTTAACTTTTTAAGAAAAGGATAAGGAAAAGTACATCTTGCCTAGGGCGAGATAAATTTCACACCAACACTTTGCAACACCACCAAGTCTGAAGGAGAGTGTGTCCCATGGCCCCTGCTCACCCCATCTGCTCTTCTCAAAAACAGGTGCTTCAAGAAATACTGTCAGGATTTACCTGGGTGCCAGACAGAGTCCTGGTTTGGAAAGACAGGTGTCTGCCAGGGAAAGCTGGAGCTTCCCTCGGGATGGAGAATGTAAACCCCCTCCCTCTGAATTACTATAATTTTGAAATTAAGGGGCTTTCAGGTGAAGAGATGGGAATAGGAATAAGAGTTCTTTACTAGGAATATTAAAAAATACAAATGTAGTAGTACAAAAAAAGCAAACAAATAAACAAAAAAAGAAAACCCTGACAGAGTCAGAACACGATGTGACACCCTGTTGGTCAGGGTGTTGGGAGCAGTCCAATCAAGTTCTCCTGGAGTGACAGATCTGGTTCTGTTGGAGCAATGATCCTGCAGAAGGGTGTACTTTTCCTC
>VXBN01006050.1:30176-154683 GCA_013397395.1 Sinosuthora webbiana
GGTTACATCTTCCACTGCAACCCAAGACAGGCAGGGATGCCAAATACTGTCCCCCTGCGGAGTCAGGTGTGGCATTTCTGTGATGCTCAGAAAGGTCCATAGGGAAGAAGGGAGCACTGTCCTCTTTCTGAGGAAGAGATGAGGCCATAGTTCAGGAATTCACTTGAGCACATGCTCACTTTTAAGTAAATCCTCAAATACTGATTCAGTCAAGAAGAAGCAAAAGGTGCAGATGTGCTTCACCAAGCACGGGTGATATTTCCTTCCCAAAGGTCAAGTTTGGACCTTTTCATGCTTTTTAGCTCCACTGATACCAAATGTTTTTTTAAGCAATTGCATTTAATAATTTCGTACAGTGAATGACTGGAATACAAGCATGGCACATCTGCTAACTTCTGCAAGATGCCCTTGCTCTTGGAACTGCAGATATCACTTTTCAGATACAATAAAGAAGAAAAAATAGTGTTAATAATTAAGAAAAATATCATTAAACCATTACATTTGAAGATTCGCTGTCATTTGACAGGACATTCTTCAGCAGATGATTAAAATCTAAGGGATTTACCAGATACTTTTGGTGAAGACTTTTTCTCACACCAAGTCTTAGGAATGGGAATAAACCTAAGACTAAAAAAAAAAATTCACACCCACAAATTTACAAACCTATGAACTTTTGGTTGCAGTACTTGATGGAGAGGTTTGCTTTTATAAAAATCCATTTAATTCAAATCTAGAGGCAGACCATCAATGTTGAAGTTCCTCAGTGCCTTGGGTTTTCTTCAGACACAGGTTTTGATCACTGTCTTTTGTCAAACATGGAACTTACACACTAAAGATGACATTTTTCAAGACTATCTGACCAGATATTACACACCCAAAGTGGATTTTGCCTACAAGTAAACAAGTAATAATTTAGAAAAAAAACCAGATCAAATACTACAAGCAGTAAAAACTCAGTTTTAAACTATTCAGATCTCTTCAACTTGTAGAGAGAAACAGAGTGTAGTTTTCCACTTGGGGAGGTCAAAGCTTCACTTCTCCTAATGACTGTCACTGTTCTGCCTCCTGTTCTGAAGAATTTAAGAGCTGCTACAGCTTTTCACCTAGCAAGTGATGAGCTTCAGAGAACCCCAACCCCTCAAAAACAAGTTATGATTTGCCAAAAAAAAAAAAAAAAAAAAAAAAAAAAAAAAAAAACCACCACCAAAACAGTCTTGTTCAGAGATGAAAAAAGCCCAATACCCACATCAGACCCTCAAATCTGCAGCAGCCCATCCCTTCATACAGATGACTAAGCATCAAGGAGTCAGACCTGGTGGAGCTGCCAGCTCTGTCCTTATCAGCACCCAGTACGTGGATGCTCCAGGATTCCAGATAAGCCTCAGGGAACATCAAGATAAGAAAATAGCTCTCTTCCTCCCTCGAAAACCTTCTGTCATCTTGACCCACAGAAAGCAGAAGGTCCTCCACGGACACCTGAATATAAAACTTTAACCAGCTGGCCAATCGAAAACTCAACCAGCAGATCTGAATATTTACATTTGGATATATACACCCAGCGTATATGTATCTTGGAAGAGATTTGTAAATGTTTCCACTGTGTACTGCTTGTAAAATTACAAGGTTTGGAAAAGTGCCCTGGCTGCTACGTCACTGCCTCTGCTGCCAGGGTAAGAAGGGGGCTAATAAAATAAGCATTATCAGGAGAGCACAGTGTGAGAAGCAAGTTTGGTAGAAAGGAGGCCGCCCTCAGGTTTAATGCTTTTCAGTATCCACCTCAAAAGGAAACGGGTGGGGAAGAGGAGAGAAGAGGAAAGGAACAGCAGGTGGCTCGAGAAACAATGTATTCAGACCGATGACAACTTTTCACAACAAAGACATCACAGCTAGAAACAGAGATGCTGAAAGCCCAACTTACATTTTATTGAACATCTGCTGTGAAAGATGTTCTCCCAGCACAATTAAGATAAGTTTTTAGAAGTCAACTTTTAATTAAAAGACCATAAAAATCACTAAAACTTGGGTAAGGGTTATTCCATGTCTTGATTTTTGTCGCATTTACCCTCGTAAGTATTTTCAAAAATGTATTGTGTGAGTAGCTGTGCAGATGCAGGAGGCAGCACTGGAAGTTTCCTCCATTTCAGGGATTATGGCTGTGAAGAGGCCATCAACATTTCTTTAGCCTCCCCCCCATAACCACACTTGGCATTCTCTTTTCCCAACAACATTAGAAATCAGAGTTTTCAAGCAGTTCCCAAGCTTCCCAACTTTCCAAGTTTCCACACAGTGTGTGGAGCACCGCAAAGTGCTCTGCTTGTGCTGAGTGGAAGTTGTATCAGCCCCTGATTCTCACCTGGGCAGCGAGGTTAAAGCAGGCTGTAAGAGTTGACTGGCAGTGGCTTATTCCTGCAAGTAACAGAAAATTACAGTTCCTCCCATAAGGACAGTAAAGCTTCATCCTCCATTCATCCCAAATGTGTTAAAAAACATTTTTGTCCTCATTTCAGCTACACAGGCAAATTGTGACACAGCGTATTGAAGACCACACAGTTTTTAATGAAAAGGATCCTTAATTTAAATGGACAACAGATAGAAAAGAGTCTTTGAAGCTTCTAAATTGTTTATGCTAAATCACTATGTGCCTCTACAAGTTCATTTCATGATAAAAAAATACTGGATGAATCAACAGAGTTGCACAAGGAAGCAAACATCATCCAACACACATACAGAGAGGCCTATCAGAAAATTTTCCTTTGCTTTTCTACACCCACTCATGGGCAATTAACTTTGTTTTCTTTTTAAGCAAGGAGAAAACAACTACAGAGATAGCATTAATCTTTGCTTGACTAATTCCAGATCTGTAGATGACCCCTGTACACATCTGCAGTTAAAACTAGCACACCAATTCCACTGGAGAAGCATTAAGAGTAATTTTACAGAAATTTATACACCAAAATAAAACCAGAGGAAAACCACTGGGAAAAAGACTCCTATAAAACAGATTTACTGCTTCACTGTGCCTGCAGCATGAGAAAATCTACACCACCAACACAAAAATATGTGACTTTAAAAGCCTATTTCATCCCATGATAATGTGCATTTGTCATAAAGTCAGAGAGCTGATGTCTCAAATCTAGAAAAACCAGTAACACTTTACACCACAGCAGTGTGCACATGGGTCACTGCTTCCCTTCAGTGTCCTGCAGAACATGAGACTTCAAAGGTCACATGTTAAACCAGTTGTTAAACCAGCAACTACACCTTCAATTCTTTATTCTCCCATCACCTGGGCCAGCACAACCACCACCCATGGGACAGATCCTGTTTCCTCAGCCCCTTGCTCCTGCCCTGTGTCACTCCCCTCACGGCACCAGCACATGGAGAGCCAGGTGGCAAACGGGAGAGGCTAACTCAGCTGAGGAAAGACCAAAACACAAAAATCCAGCAGTTTCTCTTGGATTACTGTTACCTTGCACCAGTTCCTCAGCCCATGTCAATGCTCAGCTGCAGACACCCTCACGCTGGCACGCTGGAGGAGGCAACAGGAATGTACACAGGCTGCCAGGGAAGGTGGGACTGTTTCTCTTGGCAACACCACCAGCTTATGCCAGCTAAGAGCAACTATTATTTAAGGCCATAATAGTTGCAAGATGGAGTATCTTTTGAGATGTGTTTGTTTGGTTTCCTACTTTCGTTTTAGCCTAAAAAGAATAGAAAAGTCGAATTTTATTTTAAAAATAACCCGTTGGAATCCTTCCTTTGAGTTACTGTAAAATCAGACATTGTTCTTTCAGCCATCACCATCAGTGTCCCATGCTGCTTCCTCAAGATACCTTGAGGAAGAACAGCCAATCTTCCCAGCTGCTTTTTAAGCTGCAGAAGTCACTTCAATACCCAAAGGGACTCTCTATATCATAGGAAGCATGAAAGCCACATCTCAGGGCTGTTAACTGCAACTGGAAGAAAGGATTTTTCTGGCATTGGTGCAGAGGCAGGAAGCAATGCCAGCCTAGAAAACAGATTAACAGGGTTCTTTATGTTCTGTCCCACGCATATTTTATTCTGGGTGTTGCAATACTGCATCGCTGCAACCACTGCTAGCTGCCTACCTCCAGCTGAAGCAGCTCCCTTTGGAAGTAAAGAAATTAATGTTTTTCACAGGCCAGAAATTCTTACAATTCTCCTCAGGAACACAATTCATTACAGAGTCACTTTCAAAGCCATGCATCAGTCTGAAAAAGGATTTACTCAGCTTTCTGACAGGAATATTTCCTATGCAGGCATGTATGCAAGAGCTATTCCCCTGCAGCCACACAGGCATTGTGACCTGAAGTTGTCAGGACATATCCAGCTGCCCACAGAAATGGGCACAAGTGAACACAAACCTCGTGCTGAGCAGCCAAGACACATATTCTGCCTCCTCACATTGATGGAGGCTTTTTGACATGGCAGTAACAGGGAGGTGAAGTCGTCATCTAGGCTCAATCACAATCAAGAGTGACATTAGTGACTTCAAAAAAAACCCCAAATTCCAGTGGATGTGAACAAGAACAGTATCCACCAAATTTTCTCCCACTCCTAATTACTTTTCTTGCCAAAGCTTTCCAAGGATTCTAGTTCTCCGAGGCCACAAGTTATTCATGCAGAGTAACAAATGTTTCTCACCAATAAAGAGGCAAAAACTCGTCTCTTGCAGTGACAATATTGCACACCAGTGAGTCACAGTCACAGAAAGCAAAGCACCATTTAAGTCTGGCAGACCTTGGATCTTCTGTGACCTCATCAAACTCTACCACCAGCAAACCCTTGAGAAGAACATGGGCCTGACACGAGTGTACCAGCAGCCCAAGGCCAAGCATTCAGTAGGTTTTCATCCCCAGTAAAACACTTGTGCACAAGGCATCAGGCTCTTACACAAAATACACACCCCTGTCCCTGGCAGAAAGACAGTGGGGAGCTCAATGACCTGAAAAACACAGAAAAAAAAATAAAAATAAAAATAAAGGAGAGAGAGAAAAAAAAAATTCAGGAAGAAATTACTAAATTCTTCAAGAAATTGTCTGCCTCCACAAATGCTACTACCTGCAAAGCAAACACCTTTTCCATGTTTCTGTGATCCCAGTGCCTCACCCGAACATTCTGTGACTAATGGGCATCTGGAAAAATCATGTCCTTTGTGTCCACAACCCACAGCACGTGGAGAGGTCCCATAACTGCAGCAACTCCAGTGTTTACCTTTTAGCTTGCTTTTAAAAGCCATTTCAGTCTTCCATTAGATAATTACAGGTTTCATATTCTCACTTTCAAAGTTTATTTTCAAAACACTTCTGTCACTAAAGCAATTTCTAAGTTATCTACTTGCCAAAAGCAATTCAGGGACTTTCACATGACAGCAGTGAAGCATACAAAGTATTCCCTTCTTGCATACAAAACAGTGGTATTTAACTCCTTTTTCCTCTCAATATTGTAAAAATAAGCATGTTAAATCAACCTGCTTTTTTAGAACTAGTGAGAAAGTGCCTTACTACTGTAATGACATTCAGCTAAAGTACCCTCGAGGTAAATGAGAGATTTTGCATATTCAGTACAAGGGTTCATGAAAACATGTATGATGCTGACAAAAGTAGATAACAAGGTGCAGAGCTATTAGAAACAATGTTTAGATTGAAAATAGGCATCAGAGACAGGGGACAAATGCTGCAATTGTATTCTTTTCGTCATGATGTTTAAGGAGCAACACTGAAATACTTGGTTAGGTTTTTCTCCCCCCCTCTCATTCTTCATCATAAAATACCAAAAATTTTAAGTCAACATACTCTCTCTTTTCCTAGAAACCTTCTTAACAGAAACCTTCCCCAAAAAGCCTTGAGAGAATTATGTTCAAATTGAGCTGCCTCCATACTTATCCAACCTTTCAGTAAAATGTTCTTCATATGCTAATATTAAATAGGAAGAAAATCCTTCAATTAAAACAGATATCCAAACAAAGACCTTATCAATTCTCAGGTAATTTTTTTTTTTTTTTAATAGAAGATGAATGTTACCTTAGAATTCAGGCATTAACAACCAGAAAACTTGTTAAACCCCATCTTCAGAAAAGGGTAAGGCTGAACATTTCTCGTTAAAAGGACAGGAATGTTCGAGATCAACAATTGGTTTTAGAACTAAACCCCGGGATATTTCTAAAGACATGTTTAGGTTGATCAGAGCTGTCTAATCCATGATAAATCAAATGCAGAGCCGTTGGGGTTTGTGTGCTCACAGCATGTGGATATATGGGTTCAGAATCATCAGGCTGACATCTGCTCCACCAGGGAAACACAAAAATCGCCAGCTCATGGCTTTGACGGTGGACTCAGAGCCAGGGGGGTTGTACAAATGTCCGAGAGCCCACCCTAAGAAGTTCAGGTTGGACAAGTTCAACAACCATCAGTTAAAATCCCCAGTCTGGCGGAGCAGAACAGCTCTGCCTTGGAACTATCATACTTGAAAAACTGCACTTTTTTTGCCTCTTTTGCATTTCTAACCCGGAAAGCAATTCTCCTACCAAGTTTAATCCATGTACTGGCTGTCTCTTGGGTGGGATGAAGACCAAGCACTTTGGAAGAGTGTCTGACAGACAGCTGAGAAGTCACCCCCTGCTCCACCTCAAGTCTGAAGAACAGGTTATTTCTGGGGAGACAATGCAGTGTGAGCTGAGAGGCACTGGCAGTAGGGGAGGGATGGGGTCTGCTCCCAACACAGGCACGACCAGGAAAGGAGCAGAAAGCCTGAGCAGGGTCTCCTTGAGCTCTGGCTGCTTGCACTCCAGACAGGCTCTCTGTGCACAAGTCACAGGGCAGCTGAGCATCCCCTGAAAAGCAGGGAAGGTGGGAAAGCTGCTCTAACTTCAATCCTCCGACAGCCCTGCTTGGGCAGCACTGGCAACAGTGCAAGCCTTACCTAAATCTGAGCATCAAAGGGATGGGGAGTGGCCACTCGGGGCACAGACCTCTGAGGAGGACAGGAACCTTTGCTCAGTACGGTGCTGAGGACAGAGGACCACAGGTGTAGGTGAACACTGCTGTCCCCCCATCAAAAAACCCAAGGTACCAACTGTGCCTGCAGCAGGGACTGCAGCAAACAACCCCAGCTGAGAGGAAATGGTGAATCACATTTTCTGTATTTTTAGCTGATATTTGTTTCTCTTTGTTCAATGATTTATTTAAAGCTGTTCTTCAGTCTAAACTTTTCCACATACTGCACTAAAAACAAAAACCCAATTGCTGTTCTTTTTACAATGGACATCAGACTTCTTTTTGCTGTCTTGGTTTTAAAAAGCCATGAAGTTATTAGTTTTTGAGGTGATGCAAAACTAAACACGCTGCTCTGAAAAAGCCTGTAATTAAGCAGGCTGTAATCATTTTTCACTATCTGGCTCCTTTTCAAAGCGCACGTCATTCTTTTGTTCTCCCTGCAGTATATTCTCATGGCAGCAGCAAACCATGCTGATCCTAGGCATTAATTACTGTTTAGGAGAATGGAAAGGAGGAGGGCAAAGAGAATGGAGAGAGCAAGGAAAACAGCACTACACATTTCCACAAAACACCTCATGGTGATGTTTGAAAAAGCAGCTTACAAGCACCTACCCACATACTGCTTGTCGGAGGATTTATCTGCTCCTTTTAAGGACCTAACCTTGTAACAGTGATCTTTAGTTGCTTGGTCTAAAGAAGATATTGGCATCAAAATCATTTTTAGTTAAAAATAAAATTAAAAAAAAAAAAATACAGCTAAACTAATATACATACATATATATATATTCACGGAAATTATTTGCCTGGGTTATTTTAAAAATGCTCCAGAGAGATCTGCTATTAATCTAAATTAAGATCTATTTCTACACGAGAGAGAATAATTAAAATCAGCCTGGGTATTAATGAGTTACTGATGTAGCCTCTCCAGGTGCAAGTGACAATTTTTAGACACGTAATGACAAGGCATTTAATGCACATAACGAGGGGAGCCACAGACTCCTACCACTATCTTCTAACCATGAGCTACATGCTAGAGGTTTTCACATGAAGAAGCTGGAATCTGTGGAGTTGTCTTTTTTTCAAGTGTATTAATAGCTCAGTAATAATGAGCACAGAACAGTAATTACTCAATCACTCACTAAGTCCGTTTCGAAAGATCCTCACAAGCAGCCAATGTTTCCTACTTTATCCCACCCTCAGAATTGCTATTCAGCTTGTATTGAGCAATATATTCTCTTTGAGGTGAGGGTTGGAAACAGGCCTGGGAAAAAATGATTATTTGAAGAACATAAAATTTTTATGTGTTTGGCACTCAAAAGAGTACGGAATGATCCGAGGCCCCACTGGGTGGGATTTATGCTATCAGTGTTTGTGTTCCATATTCAGCTGATGCTCAGAGCCACATCTGCCTGAGCCAGCTGAAGTTCAAAGCTGAGAGCCCTTGGCTTACAATCCCAGGTACAATAACGTGCTAATACAACTATATATGTGTGCTCTAAATTGGATCTGCCTCGTGCTTAACCAGCTCAGAGCAGGTGCAAAACGAGCCAGAGGTTATCTCTGAAAAATCAATACAGAACTAGGTTATTTATACAGATGGTTATGAAAGGAGATTTGGTGTCCTCTCTCAGTGGAGGAGAACTGAAATTCTAGTGACCATATTAAACTACCAGGTTTGAGCACAGCCTTTAGGTTTCCAAACTATACAAAAGCATACATGCAACTATTTTATATACACGTCTCCATGCTATGATTACATAACTTGACTGTAATGAGAGAAACCATTGGCACAAGAAGAAACTGAGGAATCCAGAGTATCCAGGAGAAAAAATCTGAAGGAAATATCATCCAAAATTCTTTCACATCTCCAGCAGCTTTTCAAGGAACACTACAGTCCAGAATCTGGATTGAAAAAGAAACACAGATGTTGCATAATGTCTGCATATAAATGCTTCAGAATTTGTTCTTGCAAAAGTGGTATCCTAAATAGCATCCCAAGTCCCATATGTATAAAAGCACAGATGTGTGTGATCACAGACAGCCTTTAAATCGAGTCCAATAGAAGCTCTGTGCTCTGTTTTACAGCCTGGCTTGTTCCTGTCTTGACTTTCACCCATCCTGTGTTTAGCAGAAAGATGTGTGAGCTCTTGGTAGCTCTTGAACTCTGACACCTCTTGGTCTTGCCAGGCTCCTTCGGATCACGTTCAGGAAATTTAATCGTGTTTATGGATAACACCAGAGTAACAAAGCTTGCAAGGCAGGTGACAGGGGCTGTGAATTTACATCACAAGACAGCAGAAGGACATTCTGCATTTCGTGATGGTTTTTGTATCTATATATCTCGGCACTTTTCATCTGAAATAGATTCTAACACAACATCACCGCAGCATAAAGCAGCACTTGATTTACAAGCTGTGTTCCTGCGACGTGACATCCATCAAGGAAAAAAAAGACGTATTTTCTAGGATCAACAGAACAGTTAATAAGAGCATAAATTGTAAAAACATCCATCTAAGCAAGCTAATCTATCATGCTAATCTTGAAGCATTATGTGTAAAATACAACACTTAACAGGCCAAGAATGTCAAACATGCAAACTGATAATCGTTTGAACCGGTCTTTGCTATGCCAGACCCAACTCTGCCAGTTTTCCATCAACCATAAAACATAGATAGAAACTTAAATAATTATGGCATGCAGAAAATATCGTATTATTTGTGTGTTGATAGATTATATATTAGCATAGGAATAGGTCTGAGGGATAAAAATTTCTGATGGAAAGAATTCAAATTCAAAACAATTCGTATCTGCTCCAGACTTGTAAATCACTTGCAGCTGGCAAACACTATTACCAGCAGTACAAAGACACCATAAGGCTTTGTTCTGAGGCACTAAAACCTGCTGTGGTGAGAGAACACGTCACCAAGCTGATCCAAGAATACGGACTTCGGGAAACAAAGAAAAAGTCGACGTTTTCCTTCACAAAGGACAAAATCCTAGGAAAGAGATGACGTGGCCCAACACTGTGGAAGAAACTGATTTTCTGTAAATGACATTTGCTTTCCAGTCTTCCTCTACAAACGACACAACTTATCAACTCACTCGTATTTCTCTTCCCCCTTGATTGGGATGGAAAATTCTCTCCTTGCTCGAGGAAACTCTGGGCCAGGGTAGCGCTCCTCAGTCAGTCACAGCTCCCAGCAGTTTGCTGGCTATTTATTGTGTGATTCATACCCAGACTCTTATCAAATACAAGTATGAGTCAGCAGTTTAAGGAAAGACAGAAGGAACATCATTTTAATGGTTATTTTCAGTAAATTCAGACTTGATCATAGATAAAATTGCATGAAAAAAGCCAAACAACCTCCAACAAAATGCTATTACTGGAATATCTCTGAAGTCACTGCTGATGAGAAAAGGTTGTTATTCCCCTCAAAGTGGAGTCACTGTCTTAGTCACCAACCCTGGGCCAGACCCAAGGGGCCAGACAGCTGCATTCAGGTTAAAGGCCAATCCAAACTCATTTGTGTGTCAAGATTTGATCCTGCGAGTCAAAACTTCATCTGCATTTCCTGCAATGCAAGTTATTAACACTGGAAGAGCTTATCATAAACCTGGTAATTACTCCTCTTCTCTGTGAGACTGAAAGAAGCCTCCAAGGGCTCAATGTGATGGATTTTTTTTAAATTTTTTTTTTCAGGCAGGAAGGAAGAATGAAAGAAGAGCAAGGCTGCTATACTGGGGGAACTACAAGCAAAAAAGCTCCATGTTTCAGGAGTTTTTCCATTTTTGGCAGGGGGAAATAGAAAGGGGAATGAAAGTTCATCAACACAATAACTCATTTTTAACTGTATTTCTACCTAAAACAATACTGGAGGCTTGTGAAACAGCACTGGAGTGTCCAAATCATCTGTGGATTCTGTGCCTCTACATCCCTTTTCTGTCAACCTGGGTTTTTCTCATACATGGTACATGAGAATGCTGCCTCTTAACACTTTAGCCCTATGCTCTGTTAAAACAGACAAACACACACACCCCTCCCCAGATAAGCAGCAACCACACGATCTGAATTCTTGTTCCTGTGATTGCTTCCTTGGCAGCACAGGTTCAACTCCAAGACAAATCCAGAAGCTACATACATTTAACGCTCCTCTCAGTGAAGCACTGAACAGATTGAAGGTGTCCTTAACAATTTAGAATTTGGGTTGGAAGGCACCTCCAAAGACCATCCCCTTCCAAACCCCCTGCCATGGCCAAGGGACACCTTCCAGCATCCCAGTTTGCCCAGAGCCCCATCCAACCTGGCCTTGGACACTTCCAGGGATCCGGGGGGCAGCCACAGCTTCTCTGGACAACCTGTGCCAGGGCCTCACCAGCCTCACGGGGAGGAATTTTTTCCAAATCTCTAATCTAACCCTGCCCTCTGTCAGTTTGAAGCCATTCCCCTAGTCCTGTCACTCCACCCCTTTGTCAGAAGCCCCTCTCCAGCTTTCTTGTAGCTCCTTTAGGTACTGGAAGGCTGCTTGATGCTGCTCCTCCAGATGAGTTCAATGGGTGCATTTCAGACAAAAATAGGTCCAACAACCACTTGGTTGCTCACCAAAGCTCCTGATGTAAAGAGGGAAGCACAACTTCCAGGGATTATTTCAAAGGACTCTGTGAGCTGAAGTTCCTCACAGAGCTCATCAGTACAAACCACAGGGACAGACATAAAACCTTCACCAGAGCTGCCCCTTCCATTCCAGATAAATTGAATCAAAGTGTGCATTAGAAGTGGCTGCTGAATCGCAGCATGGGGAGGGTAATTGCTCCATCAGGAAAAGCCAAAATGGAGATTTAATAAAATGAGATCTACTATCAATCAACAGTTTGGAAATCATTCAAATTGTTGGTATAGAGGAAATAAAAAGCATTGTTGGTCTTCTGATGGAAACATTTTACTACTTTGGGTACATGCAAGTATGACACAAAGAGGTATGAAAATGAAAATGGAAGCTTCATTCTGTAACTCCAGCCATTACAATAGCAAATTGAACGATATTCCCCTCAGGGTTATTTCATCATAATTTGATTTCTAAGAGGAAGAAACTAAGCATTGGCTCATGGATAGAAACACTCCTATCACAACTGTTTAAATGTGCTATGCACATATAACACTTTCTTGACAGGCTTTGTTCTTCAACTCTTATACATCACTGCTAACCTTCACCAGTAAACAAAAAAAAAATTAAATATTATATTAAAATTATTTTCAGGTAGCAAAAGTTACTTCACCTCAAAGTTTTCAGAAGACCTTACATTTTGTATGTTGTGTACGAAGAAAGGCAAAGGAAACTGAACCAGCTTTGCACATTCTTCGAAGACGATTTAAATTGAAAGGATCACATCACAAGTGTTATTTTAGAACTTAAAGCATTATAGATTTCCTGATTTTTTAAAAAAATTATTTTGGTTTTATTTGGGCTTTTTCCCCTTAAATATACACAAGAATATAAATATACACTAGTGCCTGTCTAGTTAAACAGGAGTATTTCATACAACAAGGACTGCTGGGGGATGGATGTGGTTTTAGTGACCTGTCACTGCTGGGTTCATGGTTGGACTTTCTGACCTGACTGACTCTGTGAGTCATGAATTTACTTGTCCGTAAGGAATGTTTACATATTTACATTTAAATTCATAAAAAACCAGTGATGGATAGTCACAGCTATGCTAATTGAAGCTTAATTCCCTCTTTCTGTCATTTCTGATTTTTAAAGCAGAGAGAGCAGAAGATTCTTTATAAAACCCCTTATGGGTTATCATAAAACACATGATACATTGTGAGGTATTGGGAAGCTCAGAAATTCCTGCATTTTCATGTCTGAAGAATAAACAAGTGGAAAATGTAGTAATGAATCAAGACATGTAAGTGAATTATCTCAAAGGTCACTGTATTTATGGTGCTTATTATATATTAATGAAATATGCTTAATGAACATCCTTTCAATTATGACTGCATGATGTCCCACAGCAAAAGCAGCAATCACAAATGTGTGAATAGGATTAAGCCTCCCCACAACTTCCCAAATTAAGCCTGTGTGTGAATATTGTATTAGAGCCAGATCAGGGCATTTAATACTGCACAAGTACACTTAATTCAACATTACAAAATTCTAAATGAGTTGATAGTATCTACGGGCCTTAACTCAGACCTATTAACTTATCCTTCCTGAAATCATTAGTAAAATGTGGCATTAATAAATGTCTCAGTGCCTTTGCAAACAATAAATGACTCATGATGCTCGCTATCAATTGTAACACTGAAGAATACCCTGAATGTGTAATTTTCTTCAAACTCAACATCTGCAAAATTGGTTTAGAAATCTATGTGGCCCATTAGGCAAGACAAAGAAATAAAACAGGAAAAAATTAAGATATTTTTATCTCTTCTTCCCTCTCTCCATCTGGAAGCACCGAAAAGCCAATCCTAAGAATTTACTATTTCAGATTCCTCACAGTCTTTAACAGATATTTATCACCTGTGACACTTCTGATCAAGTCATCCATGCATAGATTAAGGGAGGTTCATGCTGAAACTGTGCAAGTGAAACAAGCACAAGTGTTTGCTTAATAGGAAAGGGCCTAAAATCCAGAGGAAGCTTCAGCTTAACACAAATACAAAAGAGCTCCACGGGAAACCTTTCCCTTACTTGAGACTGGAGTTAAATAATTTAACTAAGAAAAGACTCTTATTCCTCAGGTCACTTGACTTAATTATTAAAATTTCACAGTGAAGAGAAATAAATTAATAAATTGCCCCTCGTTTAAATAGAAAATAGCCATTTCTTTAAAGAAAACCCACTACACTCGTTAAACCATTTTAAAATCGGAGGTTATATAGTAAAAATATCTGGTCTAATCCCATGGTTTTCTTCCCCGAGACAAAGTATTATACA
The DNA here is from genome assembly GCA_013397395.1 of Sinosuthora webbiana. NCBI lineage: Eukaryota > Metazoa > Chordata > Aves > Passeriformes > Sylviidae > Sinosuthora > Sinosuthora webbiana. Next base: position 44,131 of record VXBN01006050.1, read on the forward strand.
CTGAAACTCCAGAAAAAAGTTCTCAATACACACAAAGTTTGTTCAAGATCACATTTTCTTAAATAAAAACAGTTAGCTTTAAATAATTTAAAAAACAGTCATACTCTTCATCACTAGGTTTGTTACCTCTTTGAAAGAACACTTAATAAAACAGAACACTTGGTTATAAACAAAATGACTTGTTTGATTGCTGCACTAACAATTGCAAAAAAGAAAACATTCCCTGCCTGAACACAAATTAATTTTTCTTTTGGTCTACTAAAAATTAGCTGAAGAGAACTGCACATAAGCTTTGTCAGGGACGTCCGTTCACGAATCAAAACTAAAGGAAACAGGCTGAACTCTGAGGGAGCTAAAAGGCAATTTAATTGCATATACAAATCCTCTAATCCCAAGGACATGTAATTAGCTGCTTCCAAGCCTGCACCTCGCTGCTGTCAAAGGAACGCCGCAGTGCCCGCTAATTCTAACCATGTCCAAGGGAGAAGGAAAACAGAAGACAATTACGTGTCTGGAAAAACAGCCCACTGCATGCAAGGCATCACAACATCTGCACAAGGCCCTGTGCACGGGGCTGATCCTCTAGCACACCTCTCTGTCACGGCCCAGGGGCTGTGATGTCCAAAGGAGGATTGTGAAGGGCCATGAGGGGAAGCCGTGTGAGGAGCGGCTGAGGGTGCTGGGTCTGCTCAGCCTGGGGAAGAGGAGACTGAGGGGAGACCTCATCACTGCTACAGCTCCCTCCTGAGGGGAAGAGGAGGGGCAGGCACTGATGTCTGCTCTGTGACAGGTGACAGGACCTGAAGGAATGGCCTGAAGTTGTGCTAGGGGAGGTTTAGGTTGGATGCTAGGAATGGCTCTTCACCCATAACGTGGCTGGGCACTGGAACAGGCTCCCCAGGGCAGTGGTCACAGCACCAAGCCTGGCAGAGCTCAAGAAGCATTTGGACAATACTCTCAAGCACATGAGAATATCCTGTGCAGGGCCAGGAGTTGGACTCAGTGACCCCAAGGGTCCTTTCCAGCCTGTTGTGAGATTGCACCCATCATCCTTGCTGAGCCCTCAGCGAGCCTGTCCCACCTCCCGGCCTCCCTGTGTCACGCTTGGCACGGAGGACACATGATGCATCTCTGGTTGACTCACCCTTTTTTTCTTTTTTTAGGAGCAGAATAATACATACAACCATTATTTGGTTATAACCCTTTACCCCATCAACAATTGTGGACACAGGCCGGGGGAGACACCACGTACCACGGGCAAACACCTTGTGGTGCAGCTGCCACCGAGGCGGTGCCTGTGTCAGTGCCCCTGTCATTCACTCACAGCCCAATCCCAGGGCAACACAAAAAATGCACAACTGTCCCTGCCACTCCTCTGAAGCTCTCCAGCTAAGCTGAGACAGCCTCAGAAGCTGAAAGACAGAGCACGTTCAAAATCTGACAGATAAGGTTCCTCCAGCCTCCAGCCTCCAGCATCACGACCACTGCTCGGTCTGTGTACCACAGCCTTTCAACAGTGACAGATCCACGGAAGGATCAGGTAGCATTACCAGCTAATTACACATCTCCTTACGCTTTAATTAGACATATGCAAATACTCCAGACCTGACTGCTGCTACATGAAAAGCAGAAAGTGGTGTTTGAACTACGGAGTGCCGCAGAAAACCTCCAGGTGGGACGTGCTGAAAACGTGGATCTGGTATCAATACAATGATCAATAAAGGGAAAAAAATATGGAACTGTTTTTAAATGAGTTATTCTTTCCTCTTCTTCCCACCCATATATATTTTAAGTAGTACCCTGGTCCCCACAGCACTTCCTCCTTGTTCCATGTGCTGCCTTCACATGCACAGTCCTGCCCTCCCTGCACACCCAGCGCTCCCATTAATGGTAAAAGCATTTGTTATTTGGTGTTGATTGATTAACTCTAATGGAAATACTTATACATATCGTGAGAAGAACACATAGCAAAGCTTTTAAAAAAAAAGACAGAGCAAGGTCCTCTCAGGACACTGTGATGGGAAACAGACTAAGAGACCTGGTTTGGAAACAAATACACTGATGGCAACCAGGAACTTTTAACAAGTTGTTTGCCCAGACTCTCCAGTTGACATCTTTCTTGTTAAAACGTACCTGGGATTAAACACTGCTAAATATATTGCCAAATCAAATCAATTAAAAGTGTTGAAAACATAATTTGTAATTTCGTGTTACAGTACATTTTTATTAATCCCCTATTGCTCACTTTGGTCTGGTAAGAAACCTTAGGAATCTCTACCCCATAACTTCAAGGCTTCCTTTACATGGATTTTGCTTGGAATTCACACGGCAGGTTGAAATCACTCATGATAACTTGGCCCAAGTTACTATTCTATACCTACTCACTTCAAAGTTAACTTATTATCCAGGAGCAGAATTGTCACGGATTTGATTTTCCACAACTTGCTGCTAAAAAAACAAGGTAAAGAACCCTGTCAGCGTTCATGCTGTAGCTTAATAACAAAATCACTCTCTGGTAGAAAGGCAGCAAACAGAATGTGCAGACAACTTTCGCTTACAAATCAGAAATTTGGTCTTGAACTACGAAATTTTGGGTCTTAGCAATGTTAAATAGTAAATCTAGCATTTTAGGTACTGGCAAACATTTTTCTGAGTACTGATTATCTGCTGTGGTGTTTCCTGCAGTGCTAAGAAGTCAAGAACACCTAATGTACCCTTTACAAAAGGATTTTCTATTTATCCATAACAGATTTTTAACAGAAAGAGACAAGTCACAAAGCTCATCCACAGCGCTGCTCTTTCACCCCACAGCTGTGATACACACTGACTTTCTAAAAACTGATAAAACTCAGTGCCAGAAAGACAAACTGGATCATTCAGTCACTGCACAGACCTTCTTATTGACACAAACATGTTACCTAATGATCACTGGAAAATTCCAATTATCAAAGCTGCACGATCTCTTCAGCAAATACATTATCCACTCAAACCTAATTTTGGTTAAACCATCTCCTGGTGATAGCTTTGAACTGAATACACTAAAACAGCATAAATTTAAAAACATGTTTTTTCACAGGCAAATCTAGAAAACAAAAAAAAAAAAGTAGAAGTAGCAGTGGTGGTTTTGGACTCCCCAGTGGCACCACAGCTCAAACTCTCTGCTGGCCCCATCCCAAGCTGTGTCTGGAATGAATAATCCTTGCACAAGGCTGCCGAGTGTTGCAATCGCTGGATCTCAGGGAAAGCCAAAGTGGCTCCTCTCCTGTTGACAGTATTTCATTTGACTCCAGTGTCTGCTGGCTATGGCACTCACCTGGAGGCAAGGTGGGAAGTTCTCACACCAGCTGGAAACCCCACGTTTTTGTTTGTTTTCCAAGGCTGTAGCAAAGAAGAGGCTGATGAAACCCTAACCTGAATACTGCATCCAAATGCTCTTGGGACCACTCTAGCACATGTGGGTTCACACCTCACCTTTTGAGGATGGGAGTCCAAAACAGGTTCTCTGGCACTGAGAATAAACATCTAAACCACTAGAGCAGTGACTGAAAATCTCCAAGCTCTCATTTTTCATGAAAAATGAAAATGATGGTGATTGCACCATCATTTGTTCAGCTTTCCAAATTGGAATTAAGGCAATTTATTTATTAAAGAGAAAGATAGATCTTGTTTTCTCTTTCCTTCACCCCTTGCCCTTCCCCACTCAACAGAGCAGATTTTAAAAAGCCTGTTTTAATTGATACCCCATGGCACAAATTATGTTAGCTTTCTTCCAAACAAGTATCGTTTGTTTTTCATCCTCTAGATAAGGGACACATGCTAGTGCAAAACAGAAATAAAGCTGGTAAGACAGCCTCCCTAAGTTACAAATACTGGCACAGACCTTTGGAGTGAGATTAGTGCCAAAATAAAAAGAACAATCCAGATTTCCCATGGCTTTGCTAATTAATTTGATCCTTACCACCCTTTAGCTCGGCGTGTTTCACGATGTGACAACACGAGTGACCACTGTGAGCCGTAGGATGCGTGTGGGAAGTAGATTTACAAGTTTAACAGCTCCCTTTAGTAACACTTTCAGGTCAAATATTAGATACAGACAGTCCTTTGTGGTATGAAACACACACTAGTCTAGATGACAAAGCACTCGGGTATCAGCAAAAAGATAAAAACACAAGCAAGGCTTTTAGTTGCCTGACAACTGAAATCCCACTGATATCCCAAGGTTAGTCAAACTGAACAAGGGGCAGATCTTCAGCTGCAGTTTAAACAACAGCACTACAGAATCAGCTTTGATTTCTCCCTCGGGGAGGATGTAGGTGCAATTTCACGTTCAATGCAATGAGAAGATCCAAAATTCCTGGTACAGATAGAAGCTCATTCAGGGGCTGCCTCAAGTTTGTCTGAAACTGCTCTGTCTTGCTTGGAAGAGAGAACTTAACTCCTGACACTGTTAATTAAGAGAAAGTGCCAATTACAGCAGTGCTAATTTTACAAGTATTAATCTTTCAAAGCCATAATCCCATTGCAATCAAAAACATCCAAGGACAATGTCAAGGCCTGGTTTTCTCACACATTAACGCATATAACAAAAAAAAATGATACCTCGACATTTCCACTGAAGAGTTAATTTCAGGTAACCATCTTTATTTCATTAAATCAAGTCAGCTAATGTACGCTTTTATATCTCGAAGAATGGAAGATAAAATTAGTAAGTGAAACCCATTGTTAGAGATTCAGTTTAAAAAAAAGGCACAAAAAGCATATGAGAATGCTGTGATCCAAGATAAAGGTGAGTAGTGAGAGCATGGCATAACTCAAAGATGTGAATCTAAGGGAAGAAATGAAAAATACCAACAGAGTTCTCTGTACTGTGGGAACAGATCAGGCTGAACACTGAGAACAAGGGAACTGCAGTAACATCACACCAGCTCCTTTGGTTAATGATGTTACATTTCCAAAGTTAACATCCAGTTACAAATTAAGGTAGTAATGTAATGGAAGTTGCAATTTAAACTTGGTTTTAGAATGACTATCCTCACAGCACCATCACTACACCGCCAATGCAATAACATTTTGCTGAATAATAAGATTTTCAGTAAGATTAACATATGTTTGACATCTGATTTGTAGTTTTTCTCAAGAGAAAATTAATCTACAGCCAAATTATTTCAAATGACCTTCAAATACAACCACAGTCAAATTAACTTCTGTCAGATTTCCAGCTCCTGTGATCTCCCTTGGACTCACGCCTTTTAAGTTTGGAAACCCATTTTTCACAGTCTGCCTAAATACCAAACATGATACATCTTACAGTTTCAAGGAGGTTACCAGGCAAGTTCTGAAAAGCATTGGCCTCAAACCCAAGACTAGCTAAAAACACAACAAAGTTGGGTTTCTAACTCAACAATGTTAGAACTTGAATCACGTACACTTCTTCAAGGCAACCCTTTTCCACAACAGAGCACCCAAAAATTTGCTTCTGTCTTAAGGAAGCTCATCAGTTAGCATTTCCTTGGGTCAACTTCTGTGTGTTTAAGGAGTATTTTTAATATGTTAATTTTTATTTTTTTTAAATACAATGTGTAAAACAAATGACCTAGTAACAGAGATAAAGAGTAAAACATCCTCACTCCAATTTAATGCTAAGAAGTCCTACAGCTAATGCATGTCAATGTTGTGCATGTCAATGTTAACTTAAGCCCTAACAAAGTGAGGGTGTTTAAGAGATTAAAAAGTGCTTATATATTTTTCTTTCCTTTACAAAATAATTTGACATATGATACACATTCTTCTAAATCAGTACCTGCTCTGCTACTACTTAATGTATTGAGTTTATATAAAATCTGGGGGAAAGGATGGCATTTTCTGGAAAAAAGCTTTCAAGATTCAGACAAGTGCTCAATGCAGCAATGTGCACCTATGTAATTCCCTCCTCCACAGACCTATTAAATTTTGAGCTATTATAAATTCAGTAAACCTCAGTAAAAAAATAACAAAAGCTCCCTGAGAATCTTGACAAAATGCGCCCCAAAAACGTATGAAGCGGAACAATTACTTTTCTAACTGACGGAGCAGTGTGCAAAACCCTTCAGAATTATTGAAAATACTAAGGTATAATAGACCACAACAAAGAGCACATAAAGAATAACATGTTGGCTTAGCTGGTCAGAGCATGGTGCTGGCAACACCAAGGTCATGGGCTTGATCCCAGTGGGGATCATCCACTGAAGAGCTGGACTTGATGACCTTTTTGGGTCAACCTGGAATATCCTGTGATCCTAGGATCACGTTTGCTAGAACAACAGGAACTCTGGCTTCCACGCTCCTTCTTTGCAGACTAGAGATTTTTCAGTTCCCACTTGTTTGCAGTGAGTTGTTGGGTTTTTTTTTTAATACGAAATATCAGATTCTTTAAACACAGTAATGGCAGGTCCATGCCACAGCTCCCACTCTTGCTCTGCAACCTTTTCCACTAGCTACTTAGATAAGAGGCACTGTCACCCTAAAACAACCAGGGGGGTTATCTAAAGATCAACGCTGAGCATACAGGTGATCGTAGAAACCGGAAAAGAACAGTGACTTCGCTCTTTGACTGCTTGAATATATTTTACATTCATAAAATTTGGGGTTTTTTCTGCGTGGTTTGGTTTTTTTCTTCCCCCTCCCCTCTTTTTCCTTCTCGAAGCCACGATCCCGCTGACACAGGTGCTGTTTCACCGGGAGCAGGAGGGAAAAGCGAAGGGATTCTGCAGCGCTGCCTCTCCCCTCCCACGCCTCCCTGCTCCCGGCAGCAGCGCCAGGAGAGCTATTTACCCAAGGAAACAGCTGCGATAAGGGGACAAAAATAGCCCGAAAATGATGGAAAGCGTTTTGTTGATAGACACGCTGAAAAGAGAGGAAATGAAGCTGTTGGGAGGACGGAGCGGGGCAGCGCTGGCGGTGGCTGCGGCGCGTTCCCTCCCCGGCCGCGGCCACACCGGCGGCTGGGCCGGCCCAAGGCGGGAGAGCTGCCCTCCACACACGGCCTGCTGCGAGCACAGTGCCTTACACAGCTCCCCAGGCACTCACTCCGCTCCCGGGGATGCCTTGGGAAGGCTGACCTGGGACAGAGACTGGACAGAGCCAGGGAATAAAGGAGATGTTTATTGAAAGGCCTCCAGGGTACACCTCGGGCAGAGCAGGGCCTGGCCAGGGCCACACCCAAGGGGGACTAAGAATGGTCACAAAATGGACAACCGGTCACGACGCATTACATTTTTATAAGTTTTGGTCTATTTTCATATTGGGGTTTAATTGTCCAATTCTAGCGTCAGGCTGTGAGGTCCCATCCTTCTTGTTCCTCCCTCCAGCCCACCCTTGTTTGTGCTTTTGGGCCTGAACGTTGTCCTTGGTGTGCAGCAGGAAAAGGATTTGTTCTGTCTCCCTGCTCTGTGAAGAGAGCTTAGCAGCACTGAATGTGAGGCTCAGAACTGCACCCCTGGGCAGCACAGGATGTGGAAAAGCTGGAGGTCAAAATAAACTTCACCTAGAGCTGCCTCTGGGATGCACGGCAAAACCCTGGGCGCGCTCCAGGCTCCAGTACAGCCCGAGAGCTTCATTAGGGAACCCTGTGCTTTTCAAACAAAACACGTTTGTGGATCTCATCGCTTATGAGGAAGGACATTAATACCGTCTGAAACTGGTTTTGTTGGTATTTGGGGCCTCTGAGCAGGGGAAGGGACAAAACCAAGACAAAGCCACCAGAGCCCCCACAGTTCACAAAGAGGGAAACAGGTGCTTGCCTCATCTGAAATGAAATCCCTTATTTTGCCTATTAAATAGTATCCATGCCCATACCAGGCAATCAAAACATGATTTTTGTCTCTTGTTTCTTTGAATATTGACTTTTTAAAAGTTCAGTACCTTCCAGGAACAACAGCAAGATCCATTTATTGCTGCAGAACAGAAATAGCAGAGTGCCTCCCTATTCCAAGGGAAAACAGCACAAAATGCAGCGACTACTCACTGTGAAAGAGGACAGCTTTAGACTGGATATTAGGAAGAAATTCTTCCCTGTCAGGGTGGGGGGGCCCAGGCAGAAGCTGTGGCTTCTGGAATTGTTCAAGGCCAGGTTGGATGGGGCTTGAAGAAATCTGGGATAGTGGGAGGTGTCCCTGCTCACGGTAGGGGGGTTGGACTAGATAATCTTTGGGGTACCTTCCCAATCCGAACCATTCTGTGATAAGATATTGCTGCTCCTTAATTAACAACTTCTATTGTTTGGGAAAAGTGTTTCTGTTTGAGGGAAAGCCTTAAGCAGATACCAATTCCAGCCAAAATCAGTGATACTTTGGCACTTATTCATTCCATGTAACTTCAGTGTGGTTTTGTTCATCCATACCTGAGCTGCAGGAGCTGGTCCAACTGCTCAAGTCAGTGTACACTGCACTGATTTAATGAAGGCTTGCATGATGTCTGTAGTAGCTGGGTCCATCAGTGATGTGAAGTGCAGAAAGGCAGTAATTGGGGAATGGAGAGCTGGATACTTGACATTTAAATAAAGAGAAGCCATGTTTAGACAGTGCATGTGGTAGGTAAGGGAATATGCTGCTACCGTTTCTCCTTTAAAATGAGAAGAAGATATTGCAACATAATTTAAGCTAAATTATTTACATCACGATTTTAAATATGACAGAAAGAGCATCCTGTTGTGCTGTCGTTGCCTTCCTTTCATCCCTAAAAGCAACTGTACAACAGATAGTTTTAGAACAGATTTTATTTGAGCACACATGGGTAAGCACAAACAGCAAAAATGTTTGCAATTTTTATTTGCAGTCATTTGAAGTAGTAAAAATTATTTTGGGAAACGCACTGTGTCTCTTCTGCTACACAGAGTCCGTGCAAAAGTTTAGACGTTAGATGAATATTGTCTTCAGGAATTTATGAATAGGAGCTGTATTTTAAACAGCTACTACACACGCTATTATAATTTCAAAGTGATTTCCCTGTAATTTTTTGCAAGATGTGGCAGAATTTTAATTACATCTTCTAAGGGATTGATTTGTCCATCATAACGTGTAGGTAATTTGTCTCCCTCCCATTTCAGAGAAACGAGCTCTGAGGCACTCAAGTGTGGGAGCTCCACATTCTGCTGAGGGTAGGTAGCTCTGCCATACAATCTCCCCTTAAAAGGCAGGAAATGAAAGGACATTTCACATGCTGTTGAATATATATAAATATATATATTTTTAATATGTATATACATACACACGCACACTGTTTACCACCATTAAAACACTTCATCTATTGTCTGGCATGATGCATTGTGTGGAGAGACTGTCCAGATGAAACAGAGTTGCTTTCCTAAGCAGAAGTTTATACTGTATAAACATTTCCATATAAAGAACGTACATGGAATTTCCAATGTCTTATTCTAAATGAGGACTGCCCTTAAGCCATTGCCTTAACAATGCCCCTAATAATTCAGCTGGGCTCAGCTAAAAACAAAGAAGTCCATGTTCTGACTGTACATCACATGTGCTGGGAAATCCAAGCCCAGCATAAAGAGAGGGAAAATCCAAGGTTCTGGACTATGGAGCACTGTGTTACCTGTGAGCTGCTACAGCTCTGATACCTGCCAGTATCTTCCCTAGGTGATTATTCATGTCCATATGAATATGAAACTCAGGCCAGGAGCACTGGATCCACAGGACAGAACCAATCATTTAAGAAAAAGCCTTCAACATGTGCAGTGTATTCTCTCTCCCAGAAGCAATGTGCTACCTTATCAGATCATTATGAATATTTGAGAAATGTTACAAGTACAAATCAAATCTATGCTTTACCCCTTTAAATAAAATAAAGCAAAAAATTACAAAGACCATCTCAGATGCTTTAATGCATTTCTTTAAGTGCAACAGAAACCAGGTTGCCCCTACATCAGCATCAAAGTCCAAATTAGATCAAGGAGTGTGGAGGTAATAACGGCAGCAACAGATTCCCTTCCTACTCCTTTCATGGTTAAGTGAAGTTTGTTCCTTTTTTATTTTCTAAGTATGGTTAGGCGCCTCCAGCATGCCTGTTAGGATGGAAAAAGCGTGCAAATCCCAGACCTAGGACCCTGCCAAAAGTCTCTTTAGACAGTCAAGGCAGCCAGAAGTATGCTGAGAGCTTGCCAGAGCCATATTGGGTGGCTAAAATTAAATAAACAGTTAATAAAAAGATTTTGAATCAACCTAAATAAATACAAACTTATAGCTTAACTGCCTTATCTGCTTTATAAAAGAGGATCCAAGACAGCAACCAAGCCTTTGAAATGCTTTGACACATCCACAAGTTCTGGACAGCACATTTAAACAGAGGAGTACTTGCTATTATCTCTTTCATAAGACAAGGCTTACATTTGGAATAAAAAAAAAAAAAAAAATAACCATTGACTTCTCTGACAGGGATTTCTCTTCCTTTAAAACACAAACTCGCTCTGCCCCCTGTTGTCAGCAAATTACACCTCAGTCCTAGCAGCAAGAGGCCAACAGCAGGTCCCCAGTGCCAGAAATACCCAGAATTAGCTAAAACAAAAGGCAGCATGCCCCAAAAGTATTTTAGGAATACATTTCTGCGTGGTGAAAAATGTCCCTAAATCATTATTTGCGTGCTTGAGGCAGTTTGTTTTCTCTGCTTGGTATTCTATTATTTTTGGAAAAAATATTACCATGAACATCAAGTGTAACACAACTGGCTGGTGTTTTTTGGATATTAAAAAATATTAGCTGCTCTAGGGAGAGGAAAAAAAAAATGTTTGAGGAAATAAAAGTGAGTTTTATGAAGGCTCAGAAGCCTTTTCTCTTTACTTTACCTCTGAATCCTTATACTGAATTAAAGATCAGTGCTCTGAGTTCAGCCATTCAGCTGCAAACGCTCTTCTTAGCTGCCATGTGAGTTTACAGCCCAGTTTTGATAGGCAAAACACGTGCAATAATTTGTCACTGATGGTTTTTTCCATATCACAAAATCATGCAAGCTCGCTATGGCCAACCTGCAGTGTTAGGAAATCAAAACCAGGTCTGCACCCATCAGGATAACTCAGGAAGCTCCCCAGACTCCTGCTGCCTGCAGAGCTTCTGAGCTACTTGAGACCTTCCCTGGTACCTGGGGAAGATGAGGACAAGTAAGGAGGAAAGCCATTTTGGGTGATCAAACCTGATCCAACAGAAAAGGAATAACCAAAATCTTAGATCATGGCATTCCTAAGGAACACGTTGCTCTCCCTTCAAAAGTAAAGGGGCTGATAAAACAAACTCGCCCGCGACAGAAATACACATTTCCTACCTCCAAGTGCAGTTAACAATAATATTTGCACTCCTGTGTCCTTCTTGGAATAAAGTTGTTTAAATAGGCAGAAGGCATGGCTTAGTGGGCTAATCACAAGTGAAACACTCCTTAAATCCACAGGTTTAATTGCCGGTGGGGTCACTCACTTTTCTCCTTTCCAGGACAGAACAGATGAACGCAGCTCAGGGACAGCTTTGGCTTCCAAGAGGTGCAAATGGAAAGAGAGAATTTTTGTAGCCCACCAGAGCAACAGGTCACAGCAGGTTTAGGAATCAGTTACATCTATCCTAAAAATCAACGTTTGTCTGTTGCCCCAGAATTTATTTTCCAGTTGTGGTCTCTTTTCCCCTCAAGTACCATTCCTACCTTTAGAAAGCAATTACAAGTTATTTATTTTCAGTATTCAGGCTTCATTTTCTAACAAACACTCCTAAATTTTGCTGATCTATTATTTTAAAGCCACTTTAATTGCTCACTTGAAATCCAGAGCAGGACAAGTATCTGTATACATTTATTTACAAGCATCCTCACTAGCCATGCTTTGGCAGTGACTTTGATCACCCTGTTTTGTTTGTGAAACTGTACCTAGCAAAAAAAAAAAAAAAAAAGACACAATCATAGAAAACAAAATGAAATCACATTGGAGAAGATAGTGACACCTACTTTCCATCCACCTACAGTTATCTGCTTTTAAACACCTTTTTGTGCATCTCAATGTTTCCTTACAGGAGAAATCTAAATTATCATCAAGAAAAACATTATGCCTTTGCCTGTTGTATTAAAGTGTCCATAAATATCAAAACTATAGAACTTTTTTTTGGTATTTATTTCCCCATCCCAAAAAAAAACCCTGGCATGAGACTGAGGCCCTTGGCACCTTCTAGCCCCCTGACCAGAAAGCAGAGTGGAGATATAAATTAATGTGTCAGTCCACTGTTTGAATAAGAACTAAGGATTGGGGTTTTTTTTCTCTCCTTTATGCATTTTTAGCTAATACACTCTTTTGAAGTGCATATTTAGAAAACATCCCCAGCACAAGAGGCAAGAGCTCTTCTATAATCCTGCTCTGTCACGCAGTTAATTTGTGTGGTTTAAAATACAATCACAGACAGCAAACTGTGCTTAATACGTCACTCTTTCTGTATAAAGCTAATTTTTTGGAAGCTCCTGAAGAGGATGAGGAGGGTTCATGAAGGGGGATGATTTAGCAGATACTCCTGATTACATGCAATCCTTAGCTTTAATTGCAAAACATCAGAATTACCTTAAAATCTGCATTATGAATCTGGCAAAAAAAAGCATTGCAGAGGTCTTCGTCTGGCTTTTCCTCGTTTGGACACTTGGACTGCAAACTTGAATGACACTCCCAAGCAGGGAATGAGAAAGGGACACCTCTAAGTCTGTTGCTGTAAACCCAATTAGTTGGCCACATTTGTAGAGGAAAAATTAAGGTTTAAAACTGCGTGGCTGGTTGCTGCTATGTGGCTTCTCACATTTTGTCTTATACACACTTCTGTTAAGACTACCACTACCACTTCTTTAACTTAATTTAACACAACACTGCTAAAATACACAAATCAGGACTTTAATAAGGAATCTCTTTCTGCAGCAGCTGAAGAAAAAAAAAAAAAAGGAAAAAAAAAAGTGACTTTTTAACACCTGAGCAACAGTTTTCCAACATGACTAAGCTAATTTAACAGTTTCCAGAAGCAGGACTGGCACAGCACCTGCTCCCACAGCATTTCACAGTTCCTTTTCTGCTGCTTCAACCTGTTGTGCAGGCTCATGACTGGCTTGGACAACAAAACCATCACTACAAGGAGTGTCAAGAGCTACTGTTTCCTTCAAGGGAACAATGAGGGTGGCTCCATCCCCTCCTGCCTGCCCCCAAAAGGGAAACCCTAGAGCTGTAATGGATGCATACACCTTTTATTAGCATTTTTTATTAGCAGCTCAGCAGCTCATCACAGAGTCCCAGAATGGTTTGGATGGAAGGGACCTTAAAGACCGTCTCATTCCAACGCCCCTGCCATGGCCAAGGGGCACCTTCAACCACCCCAGGTTACTCAGGACCTTATCCAGCCTGACCTTGGACACTTCCAGGGATCCAGGGGCAGCCACAGCTTCTCTGGGCACCCTGTGCCAGGGCCTCAGCACCCTCACAGGGAAGAATTCCTTCCCAATATCTGACACAAACCTGCCCTCTAGGGAGAGAGCTTCACTCCAATTCATTACAGGAAAGCAACGCACACCTGCCAGCTTCCAGGACAGGGAACACACAAGAACCATAATTCAAAATATGGGAAAAGGTTTTGAGAAAGAAATAAGCTAAAATAAAAACTGACTTTAATGCTGGTTCAAAACCACCTGCTATTACATTTTGTGATTTAAGGGTACCACAAGTCCAGGACAAATTATAATCATTTCAGAAGCCTAAAATTCAGGTATTTCCTGTTGAAAGCTTTGTTTCTGATTAGAAGCATTTTAACCCAATATATGTATTCATTTACTTGTTTAAAACCTTTCCTCAATGTTTCATCTATATTTTGACACTCTTATTTAAATTTTTTAGCATTACCTTGCCCAGTGGGCCCTTCAACCTCATTTCTGAGCCACTTCAATATAGAAATCTGGGCTCAGAGTGTGTTTTTGTTCCTGTAGCTGCCAAAGGCAGAGGTAGAGTGAAACCCAGCTCGTTGTGTGTTGCAGGGAGGCCTTTCAGCACACTGTAATTTCCCAACTGCAATTTTCGACAGTATTTATCAAATTAACTCAGCAGAATAGCTTTGTATGGGATTCCCAACAGATACACACAGCCAGGACTTCTACATTCCCTTTCCCCTGCGATGCTGTTTGCTTGTCATTAACTCCTGTCCTGGGAATAACACAGAAGGCAGAGGAGGAAATGGTGCCTCGTTATTTTCCCTCCCCACAGCAAGGGGCCAGAAACGTTTGTGCTGCTCTTAGCAAACGCTGTCCCAGCCCTGCAGAGACAAGGGTTCATCCCAGAGAGGCATCACCAGCCCACCTCAGCATGGACCACTGCAAAGACTGAGGCAACCCTACAGACATGGGGCCAGACGTACAAAAACAGCACGCAGCAGTTTGGAGAAATTATCATGGTGTTCTAGACAGACACTGATTCAATGAGTTGGTCAAAAGATCCTCTTCGGAGGTCAACTAAACTAAAACTAAATACAAACAACATCTTCCAGAGAGCAGGAAAAAAAAAAAAAAAGAAAAAGTTTAATTCAGGAAAGCCCTGAATTCTTCCCTTCTTCTGTGTAAAACCGAGTTTTAAGATGTAACACCATAAATCAGCTGGCTAGCCACAGGCATCAGTTTTGTACTGCTTGCTTGGCTGTTTTCCCTCCAGGAAAAGAAAAAAATAACCAAAACCAAATCCAGAGTTCAACAGGAATCCTTTAATATCAACCCAGGCTGGATTTAGCTGCCAAGATCTGTTCCTTGGCTTTGACTTGAAAAGGTGATTTCTGGTTACAAGTCAAGTGAGCAATGTGATTCAGCCACCTCTGGAAAAGAAGCACCTGCGAGAGATGAGGGCACCATCCACCACAGGTTTTCCTGAAGGAAAAACCTTTCCCATGAAGAACAGCTGTTCTTCAAGCCTTTGCCTATTCTTCCCCTTTTAACCTCTTTTCAGTTTTCAATGGCCTCTGTTGCCCCCAGCAAGGAGTTTAACCCAATTTTTGACCTAAAAACCCCACAAGGCTGCTCACACAAAGGACTTACCAAACAGGTAAGACCTCAGGATGGGACAACCACAGAATCACAGGATGGTTTGGGTTGGAAGGACTTTTAGAGGTCATCCCAACAGCAGGGATGTCTTCAGCTAGATCAGGTTGCTCAGTGCTTCCAAGGATGGGGAATCCACCACCACTCTGGGCAGCCTGTGCCAGTGTTTTAGCACCCTCAGTGTATGACCATGACCTCTGTAAGATAATGACAGCCCAGAGCCATTTCCAACCAGCTTTTTGCTCCTAACACTTCGCTTGCAAGTCAGGCTCTGCACAGCCACTCCTCTGAGTTGGTCTGGGTACATAGACATTTTTACAAGACTTTTACCTCCAGCATTATACAACACCTTTCAATCCAAAGCCACATTGAAAGCTCACCTCTGACTGCTGTTCCAAATCAACATCCACACGTTCCAGTTAAAACTCAATTATCCAGGTTTAATCTGCAATTCATAACTTGGAAGTCATCTCTGATGCACCTACAGTGCTCTCTTCTGCCTGCTCGTTTTCAGTCAGTTAGTTTAATGTATTTTTAAAAAGTCAATATACTGAAACACAGAAGAATAATTCGGCAAAAAATGGGACAGAGTAGCAAAAGTGCATTATAGCAAAATACACATTTTATTAGTCTTAACGTGAAGCTCTGTGAATTCTCAGTCCCTCAGTACTTGCAGAGCCCAGCAGAGGGCAGGTTCTGCCCTTCTAAATTGCAACAAAATCCTCTCGAGGACAGTCTGCTGCCATTCAGATGGAAAATGCCCTCACCCAACAGATCCACCTCAACAGGGGCTGGGAAAAGATTTCTAATTTCAGATCTCCTTTTACAGCTCAGTACCCACCTGGAGCTACATTCCAGCCGATTTACAAGGCAAACTGCTTAACTAAGACCTGCTTCAATGGGCTTGTGAGTCAAACCAAGCAAGAGCCACAAAGTGACCTGATTCATCTCTGAGATACAGGCAAATTATACATCCAAATGTTAATTAGAAATACATTCACCACATACCCTTCCCATCGAGAATTCTGGGAGCAGGATGAAGGATATACATAACTTCCCTGCCCTGTAACCTTCAGCAAGAAGGGATCATTTTTGCCATGTCCCATCACAGTTAAAGCGTTTTTATTAAGTAACTGATATATTTTATAAGGAAAGGCAATCTCCAGTTTGATACTCATAGGATGTGCATGGGTGAGGGCAAAGAGAATTAATACTTCAAGAGTATACACTTCTCCTCACAGTCACCTTTAAGGGCCTGCCTAGGGAGGTATTTACAATATTTTAGCAACATTTTATATGCTGTAACTTATACCACAACATGAGGAAAGCAACACCACCGACAGGGCAGCTCTTGTTCACGTCACCTGTCTCACACCTTCCCTCTGACACACAGAGCTCACCAGGCTTTGCCTTTATCAACCCATTTGCACATTGAACATCCCAAAAAAGCGCTATTGAGAAAAAGCATCCTGTAGAAAATGCAAGGATGGTTTTACAAATCCAGTGGATGAAAACTGCCAGTCTAGACACTGCTTCTTTGGGCGCTTGGGTTAGTATTTCTTCTGTAATTTCAAACAGATTCACAATTGCTTTTAAAAAAAGTTCTGTTAACCTGCTTCAGTAAGTTTTAGGATACAACTTCCATTTGAAATCAATGTGAAGTGTTAAGTATCTGCAAATACCTGCAGAATTACTGAAACACAGCCATGACCAGGGCTAGGGGAGAAAGTGGCAGGCTGTGCTTCAGCAGACAAGTCAGAACAGTCTGAGTTCTGCTTCAAGGAGCCTTGGGAAGCACGCCAGGATAGCCACAATAATTATTTCGAGCAAACAAACCTCTTAGTCTCAATACTGAGAACACAGCCCTGCCGAGGTGGGATAGCCTCTGGGGTATGCTGCCTTGGGAGAAGAAAGAGCTGAGTCAACCTTCCCTGGGCACGTTTTCTCCTGAATCAGTGTATTTTGGAAAAGGCAACAGCTCTAATCTGGGATTATGCCTTTTAGCTGGGGTGTACTGCTGACTCCTTTACTCCCCTACCCTTGTAGTAGCCAAAATGACGGAGATTCAGTGCGAGCACCTACAAGAGAGTGATAAGGGAGGGGAAAAAAGCCTCCCCCTCCCCTTTCTTAGAGATCACACAGTAAACTATGATGCTTTTAAACTAAAACCAGCCTTCATACGCATCATCAAGTGTTAACAGCTACCAAGAAAGTCTATAAATTTATAAGAACCCTACAGCATTAAATAATTCAGTTAGCACTGTCACTGTTTCCCTGTAAAAAAAGAAAACATATATATGCAGTGAACGCTGCTGTTGGTTGCAGCTGTGCCTCATGCACACGAGAGATTTCTCCAGGGTTTTATGGCAAATGAGCAAGCTGAGGATTCTGCCAAAGGTTGTATTTATCACTTTTGGGTGGGTGGAAAGAGACCTGTCTCTGGATTACCTCATCGTTCCTCATGAATCACAGAGAGCACTGCGTGTCAATAAAAGACATCAGCGCCGTGCAGCATCTAAACCAGCAGGCAAGTGGTAAACATTAGGTGTCCTTCCCCCACTGCACTCCTGTTAATTTTGAAAGGGGAGATGCCAGACAACATTTCAATCAATTTTCAGGGGTTTAAGCAAGAATGAAAAGATTAAGAATGCTAAACTATCAACAGCTATAAAGTACAAATTCTCACTGCCACAAGCTCCTCTCACATATTCCATCCGTTTCCTTTCCAGCTGTGCTGCTGGAAAGTGCCCTTTTGTCCTGCCCTCAGGCAACCAAAAAAAAAAAAAAATAAAAATAAATTCAACATGGAGAAACCTGGTGGTCACTGATCTGTGCCTCCCTGCCATCTGCACCCCCTTCAGCTGCCCAGGGCTCCCCCAGGTTCTCCCTGCCCATGCTCCCCTCCCAGCCCGACCACCCCGCTCCCCTTTAGCGGCGACATTAATAATTTACCAGCTGCAAGAGACAAAGAAAACACTCTGGTGACACCACCTTGGGGCTGCTGAGATTTCACCAGGACTGTGAAGCTGAGGTGAAATACCCAAAACACGGAGCTTATGAATTCGGTACGCAGCAAAGAGTGAAAATTCAAAATTAGGCGTCGACACGACCTTTTAATCGGCAGTATGGATGAGAAGAAGAGAAATGAGCAGCCAGACCCGAAACAAACACACACTTAGGAGTGCAGCCTGTCACAGCTGTCAGGATAAAATAAATTTACAGGTTATACTTCTTTGAAGCAAATTGCTGTAATATAATTTACTACTTTGAACCGCCTCGGTGCTGGGAATTTAAAAGATCCTCAATGAGCATATTGCCTTGTGGTTGTTATTCTGACAGAAAGTCTGTTATATTATTATTTATAACCAATTAGAGCACTAATTACTGTTTTTACTGCTTTGTCAAGTTCTGGAAAATACTGGGTAAAGGAAAGAGAACAAGCTATGGAGATGGAAGCAGTAGTTTCTGATCATTTAATTAGGCTGGCTATGAGGGTCTTAGAAACTGCCAGAGATGACAGACCTGGGAAGGGGAAAATGTGACACCTCAGCTGCGACTGGAAACCACAGACAACACAAATGTTTAGGTTTTAATTACACGGGTTTGGGAGATTGCTACAGGCTACGACCTGCAGATTCCATTAGATCTGTAGTACTAAGCAGAGTTGGACCCAACTCTTTGTGTGCACGAGAGGCCATCAGGAAAACCTGGAGGAATTGGTCTGGCTTCAGCAGACGGCCCCATTTCCCTCAGAGCAGTGACCAGATGTCCACACATGGTGTCAGCATGTCTGGCATCCTCGAGCCAGGGATCTTTGAGACACAGTTATGAAGAACTGTAAGAAAGCTCTTACATTTCTAATATTCACATAGACATACCAACAAATCCTCCAAGAAAATTAAATTATCCTCTAACCTCTACAGCATCAGATCATCCAGCTCTTGCAGATAAAAGTATTTTGTCAATAAGCAGTTTTCCATGGCTTGCTGCAAAAGAGCAATGGTTGTGTGAAACTGGCAGGCAACCAAGTCATAGATACAGCTTGATTCTATTTGATAACGCCAAAGTCAGTCCCCAGCATGTAAGAATGTAACACCCCTCTAAATCACCTGTTCATTGGTGGCATGGATGGAAACAGAGATCCCTTCAGATTCCCTCCTGACAAGGTCTTGCAAGAAGTTAGTCAGCTTTCTGAAACAGCCCATTGTGGGAGACAGAGCCAGCACAGGACTGCATCGAGATCTTCCTCAGAACACTCTCAAAGCAGCCAAGTAGTAAATTCCTGCCCTTTAGGATTTTAATGGATTTAGTACTTAAAAACTGTCCTGCAATAAAACATTCAGTGGAGTGCTTAAATCTGATCTGCCCTAGGCAGAAACACCAAACTGTTCTGCAGCCAGTGACTCCTGCCAGACACACACCACTGTCAGTCTTTGGTCACACAGCTTCTTATACAAGGGTTTGGGTTAGAAGGGACCTTTAATGGTCATCTTGTCCAACACCCTGCAATGAGCAGGGACTAAGATCAGGATGCTCAAGGCCCTGACCAGCCTAACCTTGAATGTTTCCAGGGATTGGGCATCTACCACCTCTCTGGCTGCTGTTTTACCATCTTCATTGCAAAAGGATGTTCTTTTATCTAGTCTGATCTACCCTCTTTCAGTTTAAAACAATATTACCTCTTGTCCTATTGCTACAGGCCCTATTCAAAAGTCTGTCCCCATCTTTCTTATAAGCCCCCATGAAGTACTGAAAGGCTGCAATAAGTTCTCCTGGAGCTTTTCCTTCTGCAGGTGATCAACCCCCACCTCTCAACCTGTCCTCACACGAGAGATGATCCTTCTGATCATTTTTTGTTCCTGAAGAGTGGCTCTAACGAACCAGGTAAAACTCTCTCAGGGAGGTTTTAAACAGGTTCTTCCTCTCCTGGCTGGCAGAGCATTGGGCCAAGAGAACGATCTTGGCATTGAATATCTGAGGTCATTAAATATTCATGTTTAAAAAAGATGCACCATACTTTTAATTAAGCCTGTCTTCAGCAGGTTCCAGGTAACTTGAAAAACTGACACTACCAATATAAATTAGTCTGGCAGCATCATCGGCCTGGTTCTGTTCTTTGTCCACAATGGATCTGTGTATATTGTTCTACAGATAATTACTATCAGAATGGTTTATTAATAGACAGGTAACCGCTACAAAATTAGTCAGTGATTGTTCCTGTGCGCATCTGTTCTGCCACAAGATGTATTGGGTTTGCATTAAACTAGCTCAAGAGCAGTAAAATGGAATAGAAATTGCACAGGGAACTCCTTGGCAGGAGATAAGCACAGGAGCTAATATTGATTGCATCGGTTTTCCAAAGCACATTAGCATCAAATGAATGCAGCTGACCTTGAGAGCCTGCAGGAGTCACTGGAAGGAGTCACTTTAGGCATGAGATTGGGTAAGTGCTGTGTTTCAGCTCAGCAAAAGGCCTGGACGATTTTATAATTATATTTCTTTGACTTTGTCGCACACCATAAATGGCAAAGCTTTTGAGCTGTGCTAACAGTTGGACTCCGTGACCTTAGAGGTATTTTCCAACCTAAATGACTCTGCGATTCTGTGATTCAAGACAAAAGCAATAATTCCTTCTAGTTTTACTCAAAGGGGTTTCTATTTCAGTGACTGGATGCTGCTTCCTGCTATTAAAAGTACATTAAAAGAGAATACCTGTAAAAGGAATATATTCCTGTTTATTGCCTTTTAACGGTTATTTCTTTGCATTTCCTGAAATTATTGCAAGAGGAGAAATAATAAAAAAAAGCCTCATCTAATCCCAGTGCACCTTTAGATCATCTCCTCTTGCCTCCATCTTTTACACCCATAAATAAGGACATAAAACACAAAGAGAAAGAGGTGATTGCTGCCACATGGAATGAAGGCAAGGAAACGGGTTTAGCTCATTTCTGGAAGTTCATTTCACAGCTGAATTCCTTTTTATTATTAACTTTTCATTTGGCCATATCTAAAATTGTTTAGATCCACATAAATCTGGGGACTTGATTGCCACTACAGCTCTCTAACCACCCAGCTGCGTGCGAGACCAGTGGCTGGCTGTGACTTCAGCCTAGAGACATTAATTCTATTCTCCATCTACTAAAAAGACTTTTTTTAAAAAAATAAATGTTTCTTGCTGTTTTTCATAAGCAGCATGAAGCCACCCTTTTGGTGGGGGCACACTATGTCCTTCTGTGATTAATAAGTACGATGGCTTGTTAATTAGTTGGCTGATCACTTTCCACATCTATCATCATCGTTGCAAAGAGCAAGTCATTTATTGAACTACGGACAAAATCGAGTAAGAAAATGTTCATTTGATGTCACGACAAAGCCCGCTGATTTCAGCATTTTTTAAAACATCGTTTTCTGCCCTTTTTCAAAAAATGAATACTTTGCAAGGACAAACTGAAGAGGCCTGAAGTCAGTGGAGACACTGTTCAAACAAGGTAACATTTAGATTTCACATGGAGCTTCAACATTAGGATGAAGTTTTTATTTTTAAAAATTGTATTAGAGCAAGAGTAGCATTTCTATATGGAGAGAAAGCATGTCGAGAATTACTAATGCCATAAAATTTACATTTTTTACATGAAGACAATTTTCTGAGAAGAATGCTAAGCTGCACAGGCATTTTCTATAAAGCAGTGCTTTCCCCTCTTAAGCTCCCCAGATGACTTTCAGGGAAGGATTGTGTCATCTTAGACAGTAAACATCGGCCTTAAGTAAGATACCAGGTGGCTTGGAGCTCAAATCAATGATAGCATCCAATTATTACAAAATAAAATGACCCTCTGAAGAAAATGCCTCCCGTGGGCACCACAAATCAGAGGGACACGTTTTCTTCTGGCATGTTCTGCATTTTAAGTCCCTACAAATGTTACTAATAACCTGTCATCCTGCATGAAAATAGATGATACCTGCTGAAGGCACCCACGAATTCGTGAGTAAGCATATTATATGTATTCTCAGTGATTTCTCTTCCCCATCTCCGAGCAGATGACCAAATGGCAGGTTTAATAAACTGCTTTCAGTGTTACAGCACGTCTGCTTTTTATTTCCATTTACAAACATGAGAAAGGCTGACAACTCCCCAACATTTCTCTGTACCAGCCAAAGTTCTCGGAGTTACAATATATACATTGGGTGCTTAAATTCTTAAATTCCCAGGATACCTAAATGGTACAGGCACGTTTCAGATTGTCTTCAGCTTCCAGGAAAGCAGGTAATGTGTTCTCTCTTCAATAACGTGGTTCTCTCCTCCTTCTGTGGCTGTGAACTCCCTTTTTGCTGTTGCAGTTTTGTAAGTATATGCCCCACAGAGTTGCTCAAATAGCCTGGAAAGTTTCATGCTTATCTACAAATAGATGAATTCACGCCAAGGCACGACACAAATTAAATGGAGAGGGCCTTAAAACTTTGGTAGGCATTTTAAGGTTTGACAGAGGTTGATCGTGGATCGGGTGAGTGAAAAAAAATACCACAGGCCACAATTTGAGTTTGTTGCAATATCCAGAGTTAAGGATTGGGGTGTCACGTCTGTTCTGTGAGTCAACTCAGCTGGCCACTGGTGTAGCTAACAGCTGGCTGGCACTAGGAGGATTTCACTGATACAGACTGGAAAGAACAGGTTTAGAATATAATATGAAGAGGAGAGGGGAAAAAAAGAGCTCACCTCAAGTTTATACAATTATTAGATTAGTACAGAGGGAGCTTCCTCTTGCCACACGGCCCAGCAGCAAAGCCTGGTTTATAATGAATTTCAGTATCTTAGCTTTACCAATTCTACTCTTACTGTGTCCAAAGGGGAAATTTAATTCCTTAAGGAATCCCACTGAAATCAGACTGAGCAAAGAGACAACCTGAATTGACTGCTATTAAAAAGAAAAAATTTAAAAAAAAAATATTATTTGGAGATTACCCATGCTTGTTAGTACCTTAATACTTTTATTCCCTGACAATAAATAAATCCGTTAAATGGCTAACAGAAGTTCTGTGCACCAGCTCCTATTTAGAAAGCCATGTTGCAATTATACTTTCTCAATATGCAAGATCAAGCTAATCTTTTTTGACTGGAGAAAACATCAGCTCTTACTGCGCTTTATGGCAACAAACGCCAGCAGTTCAGTGATACAAACAAGCCTTATCTCAGCACCATTGCCACTGCCACTGGGAATGAATTAATTGCAAGAACAAATTAAACTTTAACCATTTAAGCGACTACTCAAGTTGTGGGTACTGTTACATTGCTCATTTTAGCACTAATACATGAAGCTGCTCAAAGCCATTAAAACACAAGCAGTAATAAGACAGAGGGAGATCAAAACAAGGCTGGGCTGTTTTGTTTCTTCCTGCTCAGATTCAGGGGCTGCTTTGGGTCTGTCTCTTTTACCAAGCCACTAATGTACAAAACTTGCATGCACTTCCCTGAATTCTGAATTTCCTCCTGCCCATGCAGTTACAGCAATGGCTGGGTAGTGGGGATGCAGAGGTTAAGATGGATGGGAAGCACAACTGCCTACATTTTACTGCAGAACTCTGCACCCAGCTGCATGGGAGACATCACAGACCATTCTCCTGGCTTTCAGGTTACCCAATTTGCACACATATCGGGCAGCAGAGATGCAGCATAAAGAAGTCTGGCTTCTTGACTGCTTACTGCCATGATTCCTGATAAACCTTCACTGAAAATGTGAAATGTATCCCCCTGCATGGTAAGAATATTTGTACCCAGGGTTTCAGGCCCCCAGGTACTGTGTTTGTAGCCTTGTATGCAGGAAATAGGTGTAACAGAGAGCACATAGGAGGAAAGGTATGACCCTCATGTTCATACATAAAAACCATCCCGCCCTTGTTTCAGGTCTTTTCTTTGATCAGCATCTCTTTCAGAATTATCATTATTTCAAACTCTATTCAAAAAATATCCGCTTCCAACTTAATTTTACACCATTGAACCATAATGAGCCCACACATTCTTGTTCAGCTATTATATTTAGGCTCAACCCTTTGGCTAAAGTGTACCATAATACAATGTATATGTAACCTTCCTCCTACTTCATGTATGCAATATATAAGGGACTAGCAGCTTGCAGTTCTGCTGTTTTCCCTCCAGGGATCTAAAAATGTTTTATAATGGAGAATTTAACTTCAAAGCGCTTCTGTGAATGAGATGCAGCTCTTGATATTTTCCCCTGTTCCATATACAATGAAGCTATAGCAGAGAAGGATTACATCAAAGGTCAGCCAGAAGTTCATTGATGTAGCTGAAAGAGCCCTTCCTACACGTCCCTCTTGCCTCAAGTGCAGAAGTGTTATGAAGCAGCTCTTATTAAACATGGAGGATATTCAGGTAAATGAACCTGATCCCTGAAGGATTTACAGGCCTTAAACTATTTCAAGCCGCAGAGACCTTTTGGCCGGAGTGATTTCTTGCACTCAAAGCCGTGGTATTTGAATTTATGGAAAAGAGCAGAATTAATTTCCACTCCTGTTGTCGGGGAATACTTGCAAAGGAGATGGGCCCCTCTGCCCACAGCAAAAGGGAGGATGTTTCAGCCATGTACCCTGGCAGCTCTGTGGCACCAAAAGGGATAGCAAAGAAACTGCAGCAGCAGTACAAATCACCCTGTTCCCACTGCAAACAGTTTTCTTCAGAGGAGGTTCCAGGCTTATGTACTGCAGGAGATGAGAAGCCCCTCAGGTCACCCAGCCTCAGGGAAAAGAGATGGCTCCCAAAGAAGAGTCTGAAATTTCAGCTCTCTGACACACAGCTACCTAGAACAAGTCAAAGCATATGTCAAAGTATCCCACAGCAATCATTATTTTCCATTAAGTTCTTTGACTCCCATGAATTCCCTTCTTATTTGTTGGTTTGGTGGGTTTTTTTTTTCTCCCATCATTATCCCTCATTAGAAGAACATTTCCCAAACTGCAGCTTCCTAGAAGCAAAACGTTTTCTCCCTCGGTTGAAGCACATTTCCTGGAGTTTGACAAATAAATAAATGGATGAAAATCGATGGCAACAGATGCCATAAAGCACTGATATCCCACTGCCAGAGTTCCACCACGAGGTCATGCCCCCAGGGATTCACCGGCGGATGACCTCACCTCGCCGGCTTTAATGAACGAGCCACACACAAACAGGACAGAGTCACTCAGGAGGACGTTGCCATGCTCAGGGTCACAAATTCCTCAAACTGTATCCAGGCACGTTTCCTTGCACTGCCACAGCACTGCCTCTCAAATGCCAACAGGGAAGGAAACTCTCCATGCGCCACCAGACCCCGCCATCAAAGGCAGTCGGCTCAATGTGAACCATGATTTATTAATAAGGAATAAAGAGAATGCAGATAAACTAATTATAAAACGGGGCGTGTCTAAGAGCCAAATTCCCAGAGTAAAACTTTAAGCAATGTTCAAGTGATTATCCATCTAATTAGGAACACAGAGCCAAACAACCAGCAGCCTGACAGCCAACCTCAGTGCGGCTAACATTTAACACACAGACCCCCCTGCACACGTGGTATGGCAGCAGGGCAGGAGTCAGGTGCTCAGCCTGAAAATAAAAAGCATCTGGACCAGTTTAGACAATTCCACATCATCCAGGGAGAGCACCAACAGAGCCCACTGGACACACTTGCTCTTGCTCCTCGTGGATCCCCCACGATGGGGCATGAAGTCCATTTGGGAGCTCGTATCCTTGTGGATGGATCAGGTGACGTACTCTGCACTCGCAGATTTTACTGACACTCAAAAACTCATGAAGGAATGAAAGAATCTGCTTCCAGAAGCAGCAAAGTCTCTTAAAATAATGATGCTTTATCGTTACAGCAAAGGGAAACAGTCTCAGCTGCACTCTGAGATGCCAGCTGTACTGAATGGTCAGAAGACCCCACCTAGCTGTGCTGTCTGTGGGCAGAACAAAGTTTTAGTTACAAGAGCAATGCAGAGGTGACTTACATTAGAGATTTCAACAACTCTTCATTTTTCCATCTGTAAGTAGAAAGGTTCACTAAGCCAGCTCTTTAAATCCCGCAAACCTGCTAAGACTTCTGAAGTCTTTTCTTCATTTTGGTGGCATCCAGTGCACCAGTTCGGTAAACGATATTTATTAATAATAAAGTATCTAGTCAACCATAATAATTCAATAAATAATAATATTTATTTAAAAATGAAAATGTTAAACACCAAGGTTAAATCACAGGTTAATCACAGGTTAAATCCCTCTAATTTCAACGGCATTTGTCAGCAGTTAGCCAGGCATGACATGCATTTAGAACATCAGCAGATCACTCTCAATATTCACCAAAGCACAGTATTTTGAGGGAGAACAAGTCCAACCTCATGTGCTGCCTGATTGATTTGAACTCCACCAACCAGGTGTTGACCAAATGAGATATTAAAACATTTAAACACTGCTATTTCAGAAAGGCAATGGCTCACCCTATCAGGCTTAGCAACATCTACAGGAGCATACACTGAAAACCCTACAGCTCAGATAAATTACACTATTTCCTAGTCTAGAGGCACAGAATCATTTGCCAGATTGCAAATGTTATACTATATACAAAGGATACATGCAAAAAAAAAAAAAAAATCTTTAAACAGATTAATTTAATGGAAAACACAAACAGTATTTACCATCTTTTGAAACTGTTCATTGAATTCTTGTTTACAAAGACACGATGGAGATCTTCAGGGTTACAGCACACAGCAGCTGTTTCTATAGAAAGTGCCAGCCTTGATGTTAACAAGATGATAAATTGACTGATTAGTGTTAAAGTAGTATTAAATCTGAACTGAATTATCTAAGATCCAGACTCAGAGAATTGATAAAAGCTCTTACTGTTGAGTACAGCTATGGGGCTGGAGGGTGAGGAGAGGAAAGGACAAACAGTAGTGAGGGTGTGCAGGACTAGGGCCAGCAAAGGCACCCTACTGAGAGCTAAAATAAAGGAAGCCCAATGCATCATGGATGGGAAATGTGCCCCTAATTTACTTGATAAGGACCCAACTGGCTCCTGGGAAATGGAGTTGGGACTATGGGGATCCTGTAAAATGCAGCTGGAAGAGACCTGCGTTGTGATCCTTGCTGAAGGCCAGATCTCATGGCAGCTGAACGTTCTGAAGTGATGGCAATCGAGGTGTTTTCCTAAAGCAGGAAACAGCCACGACTAGAGATCCCCTGCCCAGTTACTCTTTACAACTGCATTGATGCCACATGCCACGACCATGCCTACGAGTCCTGCCCTGCAGAGAAAAGCTGCTCTGAGGCAGGACCACACATTCCCTTCCACAGGCACCAACATCCCTCTGGACTCCACCACAACTGCAGACATCAAAATGTGATCAGTGGAAAACAACCTGCTTTATTAAAATTGGACAAGCTCTGTAACATTAGCATTTATGCTTCGCTTTTAAAACGCCTGCAATGCCATAACTGGCATTGTGTTTGACATTTGTGACTGACTGGAGTCACGTTTACATTAATGACAATGCTGGCAAGCCTGTAGCAGAGGTAAGCAGGGATTTTTGTACCTATTTAACGCTTCAACGACACAAAAATAATAAGGGTGCCAACATATGATAAAATGGTTCAGCTGCCTTATTTTTAATTAAAGCACCGTGCAGCTGACTTCTGTGGAACAATATCCATCTTCCACAATTGCACAGACTCGCTTATTTTACTAGCAAAAATCCCCATTAATTTCAGGCCTCTTGACTCAAACAGATTCATCTCAGATAGTGTCATGGCAATAGATTCCTTTTGCAGCACCCTTCTGCTGGGAGAGACACCATTTTCTTTCTTTCTAAATAGATAGCACATAGAACTAACTACACTCCATCAAGTAAATAATTAAGACAAGGAACAGAAAGTGAGATTAGAAAAAAATGCTGTATGTAAAATTATGCTGTGCCCTGAAATTTGCAGCTTCCTATAGCAGAGGCACAACTCCTGCTATAACAAACAGCTAAGCTGGGCTTCCAAACCTTGACTAAGATCTTTAGCCTTGCTGAGAAGTGATGGAATGAAAAGTATTTGCATAAGCTTGTAACTTGAGCAAGCACAATGCAGGTGAAGCATAGGAATACAAAACAGTTTTCACCCGAGACACAGTTATTCTGAAACACAAAGCTACTTACTCATTTTAAAGACACATGTCCTGAGAAGTCATTTAAGACAACAGAGTTTACAAAAAAAAAAAAAAAACCACACGCCTCCTCTGTGTTTTAAAATAATTGTCCTCCCCTTCGAAAAGCAGCAGTCCCACAAGGCAATCCTGGTGCAGTTGGTGTTGGGAATGGAATGCTAATCCTGGAAGCAGTGTCTGCATATGAATGAGCCCCTCTTTGGGTCCCTAACATTTAATAATTTTTGATAAATGCCATGAACAGGAGCATTTCACCCAACACTGCTGTGAAATCAGAAACGCTTCCTCCCACCTTGGCAGCTTATAGAAAGGAATATTATTTATCTCCCTCATTACAGGCTGGAAATTAGAAAGTGTGTTTTAAGCTAATGGTGGGCCCTAGTATTTTCCACATCAAAGAAAGAAATCCATTTTGCTCAGAACTCCTCACACCACTAGTTCGTGCAAGAATTAGGTTGCTTCAGTCTGGCCATGAAGGAAAATCAATCAGTAGCAACACCAAAGTTCCTTCCTGTGTATTTCAGATCCCCAAACATTGCAATACCTTTCACCCACTTCCCACTGCAATCCACTCCATCATCCAGGCTGCTCATATGTAGTAATCTGTTCTGGAGAACTGTCATTGCACAGTGGGAAACTCAATAAACCTGTATCTTATCTGAGAGAGAGAGGCCGGTAATTGCCTGAAAGGAATGGAGCTTTTTGTGGAAGGATGGGAGGCGGTGTCAGGTGTACTGTTACCCATTCTGCTTAAAAAAAAAAATTAAGAAAGAAGAAAAAGCATGGTACTTTTGTGGGGTTTGGGGAGGGCATTCTGTGGATTGGTTGGGTGGGTTTCTTTTTAGATTAGCATTTAGCACAGACTGACAAAAAGCCCGTAATTTTTCCGAAAAAAAAAGAAACGCCAGCCAATTCTTTTTCTGGTCAAAATAAAAACCTATTTTTAAAGTTATTCAGTATTTTGGAAGCTCAACACTGCAGAAAGAATGCTGGCAGATCAATACATACTCTCACTATCAAACTAATCTTCACTGGCTTCTGAATAATTCAGGCTCATTAAGACTTCCAAGCTGTCTGGCCTAAAGGTTACGTGAGACGTGCATCAGTCTGTCAGAAAGGTGGCAAACATTATTTCATCCCTCTTCCATCCACACACTCTTGTGTTTGTACAGTAATAATGATCATTTCAAAGCTTTTGGGTCAGTCATGATTAGCCTGCAACCCTGTGTCTGAAATATACTGAATATATTTGCTAAATATATATAAATAAATATTTATATTTTATTATAATATTATAATATTTATGTTTTATATAAATTAAAAAACAACATGCATATGGGGAGTAAGGGGAATACAAGCACAAGACTAATAAATGTTATTTTGTACAGGGCTACAGTGATGGGTTTTAATTAGGAGAAGTAATGATATGTTTAAAGAAATGTTAAGAGAACAGGGACACTGAAGCGACCACATTTGATTTACCAGCTGCATTACTTAAATCTTGCATTTATCAGTGGGCTTTAGATACTCTCTGCTCTTGTGTCACTGCCATTCTACCAGCACTGGGAAAGACTCAACCATCACCTAACAAGCACAGGACAAAATTGTTTTGGCTCCTCAGACTAACATCAATGGTGACTCTCATGTCCAGACTCCCCTGCTGTGGTTAGGGAGTCCTAATCAACCTTTTCTCCTGCAGTGTAAAGACACATCACTAAAGAATTACTGATGGATGTGGCTCCAAGTATTTTTATTTTTCAAAACGTTGCCCCACACCATAGCCAAAAAAAATAGTTCACAGGTGATGTCTGAGCTCTGGCTGTGGCTCAGAGGTAGGAGCTGCAGTCTTGATTGCCCCCAAAGCCTGGTTACACACCACATTCACGTGCCCAATCCTGAGAGGATGTTTTCTCTAACTTCTGAAGGTGCTTTCTTCTAACTTCTTCTCCAACTTTCTCATTGCACACGTAAAAGTCAATTTTCCAGTCAGTGTCTCCCAAAGAATGAGCTACCTCATACAAAGCAGAAAAGCTGGTGTACAACAGGACAGTGCCACTGCTCATTCTCTCATAATAGACTCTTCTGAGGGACATTTATAAAAGTTCAAAGACTGTAAAACTGAAAACTGACCTGAAATTTTAAACAGCAAATCCCACCTACAGCACTTGTCTCCACAGTGGGTCACAGAGATCAAAGACTTGATACACAGGGCTAAATTTTATCACCTCCCAGGCTAGATTCAGTTGATTTACCTCTTGAAAGAAAAAAAAGGAAGAAAATATGCCATTTATGGTCAATAAGCAATGGCCTGGCTTGAACTTGAGCAGGAATTCCATGACAAAATTCCTTGAACTGGGCTTAGCAGGACGTTTATCACTGAAAAATCAGGAGTGTCAATTGTTTTGGATTATCAAAAGTTCTGGAAACAGGGATATAAGGAAGCACCTAAGTAAGAGACACACAGGTTTTCAGAGAGTGGTCCTGCAGTAATCTCTGTGCCTGTTCATCAGTTTCTTTACAGGGGGTTTATGTGGCTACCACAAGTCTCCAAATAACAAGGAAGATGAGCACCTTACCCATTCTAGTGTGAGATTCTATTTGATATTTAAAAAAAAAATTAAAAGAAAAAGTCAAAAAAGACAATCTTATCTGGAGCAATCCTTAAAAGAGCAGCACTAGCCTTGGAAAGCAGAGATCTTGTCTCCAGTGGACAAATCATGCATCATTTCAAGCTATGATTCGAGCTGAATGCAATAAATGACTTGAAAAATCGACCCTCAGTTTGTTGGTTGCCAAAAGTGAACTGACAGTGGCAGTTTCCTTCCAAACCAAGCATGCACTTCCCTGAATGAGGATACCTGTGGTATTTTAGTGCCTACTAAGCTCACAGTATAGACCCCCAAGGGTCCTGGCCAATTCCAAACT
Source organism: Sinosuthora webbiana (assembly GCA_013397395.1). Classification (NCBI taxonomy): domain Eukaryota; kingdom Metazoa; phylum Chordata; class Aves; order Passeriformes; family Sylviidae; genus Sinosuthora; species Sinosuthora webbiana. The sequence goes on from VXBN01006050.1 coordinate 75,309, forward strand.
TAGTTGCTCCAAGTGCTGGTCTGGAGAAGGAAACAGAAAGGAAAGAGCAAAGTTCACAGCTATTAAGGGCAATAAGGCTTGTACCACATTTCTGCCAAATGCTGATGTTTCCAACAGACTCCATGGCCTCCAATAGCTAAAAGTGTTCAAATATTTTCCCTCCTACTGGCCATAAAACTGAGCACAGGCCAGAAGGCATCCAGTTCCATTTGCAAGGTCTCTTCCACGCTGTAGCTGCACATCTTTCTCCTGGCCAAGATGCCTCATCTTACACGTGTTTGAACCCTCTAGCTGAAGCTGTTCAGTTCCAGGCACCATTAAACTGCCTAAATCCAGGCAGTCCAAAAATCCACCACTCCTTCCACATCCCACCACCGGGGCTGCCTTTGGAAAGCATGAACTCTAAAATTCCTTAAGGTGCCTGAGGACCTACCTCTACAACACTTTCTTCCTCTTCTCTTAAAACCCTGTCTTGTCAAACACATTTGGAATTCCTGCAGGTACAGGGGAAGACTAAAAGAGAGTTTTAGTCCTCCAGGTTTCAAGGGTAGTCCTGCTCCACACAAACATTTTCAAAGACCACACTGTGCACACACGAATTCCAGTGGTTCATTATTTTTCTGTTAACTCCTTTTGGCCACGGTCTGGTTGCAGGAATAAACTTCTTTTCTTACTACAAATCTTTAATAATGATACAGGTGCAAGTGGGGTAATATCTCATTAAAACAAACCTTCTCCAACACACTACTGTGGGACATAGAACATTTTCACCCTCGATGAGAAAGCAAAAATCCATAGGGCAGACTTTTTTTTTTTTTTTGCCCCCAAACTCTGGGCAAGGCTACAACCCCAAGGCTGAACTGTCTCAACCTTATAAACCTTCCTTTCAAAATCCTCTACAGCTGTCTCTTCATTCAAGAAGTACTTTCCAATCCCATTACTACTTAAACCCTTCATAATCCAATCAACCTCGGCAGCATCATGTCAGATCCCTCTGTCAACACTGTAACCCTGTAATATTTCATTTGGGGAAAGCGCAGCACTACTTTCCATTTCCAGAGAAACCATAATTCCTACCCTTGACCCAGCTTTGTTCTTGATTCATCTTCATTCAGCACAACCCCATTAGAAAAATCGACTGGATCTCCCAGGTATCTTTATTTTACATAGGGCAAAAAGAAAAATTAAACTCCTCCAGCTATTTCTAAGGAAACAGAACGTAATTCAGATGGGTAGATTGGCTTGCTTTACACCCTGTTTTTGTAGTAGGGTTAAGAAACCACTTTAAGATACATAAAGGGAGTAAACTGAAGCTTTACAATATTTTGATCAAGGTTTCATCATTTCCTCTGCTGTTTTTTTTCTTAATTTGGCTTAAGTTAACTGCAAACTAAAGAGAATCACAGAATCATTTAGGGTGGAAAAGAGTTTTAAGATCGAGTCCAACTGTAAAATTACCTCTACTTCTTTAATTCAGTTACTAGAAATACGACCCTTTGAGAAAGAATCCATTCATTAGCTTTTATTATTTATGTGCCTTTTTCCTAGCTATTAATATTCTTTATGGCAAGAACACCATATATCTCCCTACAGCAATATACCCCTACTTTAGGGTAGTCCAAGACCAGCAGAGATGTCCCTGATCCAAGACATCAAGGATTTTGTAAACCTGTGACACGTTCCTGCTTCCCTTCAGGTTTAGTACAGGATGATGATATCCATTTATCATCCTTGCAGTCCAAAAGAGAACACAATCCTGTAACCATAGAAACATGGATGTTCCTGTGGACATTTTCTGCCTATTATATTTAAAAAAAAGAGAAGGGAGCCTTATTTCCTCTCTCCACAACACTGTCACAACCCCAGCTGAAAAGAAAAATCCCATTTTTCATTTGAAACCAGCGCAGCAGCTCACAGCCCCTCTCCTTCCCTCTCTTCAGGGATGAATTCAGCATGGCTTGGCCTGGGAACCTTGAACCCTGGGATCTATAAAATTGTCATTTGCCACAATTAACAGCTGAGCAATCAAACAAACTCGACAGGCACTGCCGTGTCAGCCCCCCAGCCCATGATGGACCAGGAACACTGTTCCCCAACTGGGGCAATTTGCTCTTTCCCCCCCACCCCTTAAAGAATTGTCTTATTAAAATAAGCGGAGTGCAGCTGCATAATATTAGTCTTGGTAGAATCAAACCCTATGAGAAACAGTAGGCATGCTTACCATATATTACAACTCTAAAAAAATTAAATCATTATTCACTGCTTGCAGATATGTGTTTCTCATTTAACCACAAAAAGCTAGCACATCAAAAAAAAAAAATATTCATACTATCCTTGGCCAAGCAGTGAAAGCCAAAACAATGCTGACAGAGCCTTCAGTTAGGAGTGATGTGGAAGGAAGTTTAGGGGCTATTAAATAAAATAACACATTGAATTAGATCTGAGCACATCAGCAGCAACAGCTGGTTTGTGTGTTGCCAGAAAATGCTTTCACTCACATCCTGAAATATTCAGCAACCTAAATACTACACAGTCCCTTTAAATCTGTAAAAATTCAAGGTATTGCCTGGGAAAAGAAAGTGCTTTGCACTTGTGATACACAATCACGCATCTACTAAAGGCGGATGCTTGGAAGAATAAAAATCTACCCACCCCATCACCACCACCCTCTGGCAACATAATTTAATAATTGTAAATCAGTAAAGCATTATAAACAACTCCAGGATATACAACACAGGCTTTTCTGAGCCTAATACTTCAAGGTAATTAAAGATAACGATTGATGCAAACCTGGAGCCACAGATGTTTACAAAAAATGGCCACTCGTCAATATTAACGTGGAAAAATTGGGGAAAATAGGCACAGAGGAGTTAAAATATTGGAATTATGTGGCTCCTAGAGGAACTTTAATGCTGCCTATTTTATGTCTCATGCAATACATCTCACAACACAGAACATTCCCATAAATTCCTGAATGCGTGTGCAACATGGCAATGATAAACTCGCTACCCTTGCATCTCCTGAGATCTGCAGTTCTTCAAATTTTCATGTTCAGCTTTCTCACTGCTGCACGTCATAACACATACAAACCCCTTCTCTGTCACTGAGGAACCATTCAGTCCTCAGAACAAAAGCTGTTCACTGTAATTCAGCCTTTTTCAACACCGCAAGAAAATCCTGTACATACTCATTCCCAAAGTGCCTGATCGGTCAATATTAAAAAAAAATAATTAAAAAATCACAAAAAAGGCTTTTTGAAATTAAAATATGAACTGCTTATCCATGTTCTGTGCAAGAAACTCTCTCCTGTTTCTGGTGACCAGTTCTGGACATTGAGACGAGAGTGAAATTTTATTTTTATTTTATATTTTCGCTCTGCCCATACGGTTCACTCTGCAAACCCTTTGGTGCAAAACCAAATTCTACGTAGTTAGTCTAAATTGCTCAATAAAGTCGAATTGTTTTTGTGAGCATTTTATGCTCTATATGAAATTGCCACCTACAGACTTCAGGGTAGCTACTTTGCAGGCAGCCAAAGCTTAACAAGCAAATTCTACATGTTTAAAAAGGTTTTTTGGCTGCCTGTGTAAATCATCTCCCAGCAGAGAAACAGGTGCCCTTGGTTAACTGAAAAGCAACAGGAGCAACATCTAATTAAGATCACAGTGGAGCTGCAAATGCTGTGAAGGGACAAATATTCTTCCAAGTCAAATGGCAATAATTCATGGAACTAAACCTCAGCACACGCAGAGACCCAAAGAGAAGCAGTCCTGCTTAAGAACAATTATGTCCATGTTTTATTTCTTTCAAAAGGCCAAAATAATTGAGTTTTTAGTGTTTGGTTTGAAACTGCTCATAGTTCTTTTTAGTATTACGAATAAAATGTTTTACAGAGGTGCTAGTATATGGTTAAGCAGTGCATTTGGCAACTTCCTGTTCAGAAATTAATGTTAATAGAATGCATTTAATATTAGAACTTTCTGAGCAGTCCCAACAAAAATTAACCAAACAAACAGCAATAAACCCCATCATTTCAGCTTCTCATCCACCTTACCAAAAATCAAGTTCTGCACTACAGCTTGTGTCTCAAACATGCTTCTTGAACAGCTCTGTTACCTCAAAATTTCTTCATTGCCATAAAAGATATCAGGAAGATACAACCAAACAAATGTACTCGAAGGCAAAATCCCCTCTCCAGCCTAATAAACACAAGTCAGGATGTAAATATATTATCTAGAGCTTCACTAACTGCAAGCAGTTGCACCCCATGAGACAGCAGTAACTTCTCCCATTGGATTTGGGCTTAAATGTTTGTAGCATGATTATTTTCACAGGCTTAAATACAGGGTCTGGGGGTTCAGGTTTTTCATTTGTTTGCCTGTTTTTCAATAGCACAGAGTAATTCCTTTTCATGAGCACACAGTGAAGGCATTCTTCACAACATTTCATTTGAGCAACAGCCTCCCCTGAGTAGCTGCTCCCCTTTCTGAATGGAGCCAGTCTCAGCACAGAGGTTCCCTCCACTGTTTGGAAACAGGATGCCAGGAGATGTAGAAAATACAAATTTCTTATAGAAAGCACGTAGACACACTGAGGAAACCCCTAAAGCTCAAAACCACACCATGACTCTCGGGATGGGGCACAAAATCCAAGTCAGGAGGGGGAGCTGCACAGAGGAGAAGGGCAGAAGGAATCCCTGTCCCTTCAGTTTTCCCTCTCAAACCCTGGCCATTAAGTTTCAAGCTGAGGCCAAATAACTTGTAATGGATTAAATCTAAAGCTCTCACCACCATCCAGGCGTTGAATTAAAAGCACCAAGGGAGGTACTCCAACTTTTGATAAGACTTCTGCGAGGTTAACACCCTCCCTTCCAAAAACATCCTTGATTTCACACTTAGATTACCTGATTTCAGCTGCCAGGCGCTGATTCCTGTTATAGCTCTCCTGCCATTCAGTATTTTCTCACACTGAAGTCAGTAATATACTATAATCAAGCCACCTTTATTTATTCCTTTTGATAGGCAGAACATAAAATCTGTATGTCAAAACAACCCACAACCATCACTTCATCCCCAGCACTGACTGAAAACTGAGTAAGTTAGAAAAAGAAGACATTTTTATCTCTTTATGTCACACAATAGAGATAAGCCCCCCAGGTTAGATGCACACCTCAGATCTGAAGATCTAAATGATTTGACCTAAAATGCACTTTTTGTTTGTTTGTTGGGATTTTTTGTGATCACAGTGAAGCTTTTACCACCTCCTTTGTAAACGCTGACATTTACATAAAATATTTAACAATACTCCTAATCGGGGCTAAACAGATTATGACCATACAAATGTACATGCACACCTTGGAACACAAAGGAATATAGAAGCTGTGTGGGACAAGAAGTAGAAACAGCAATATTTTATTACACTTGTAAGCTTCCCAGCTCCAATAAGGATAAACAGAAATCTAGAACTTGGCCTTTTTATCCCCCATTTATACAGGGTGGCATAAAAAATGTCTCAGGCTCCAAGGAGTCAGCTGGAGCTGTGAGGACCACCTTTGTGGAAACACTTCTGTGTCCCAGGTGGGGCACACCTGGCAGAGCACTGGAAATGCTGATGGTGGGAACACAGCAAATACTTCCATGCACACAGCAGGCTGGGAGACTAAAATCTCACCAAGTCTCCTAACATCAGGTCCAGAAGCAAAGGCGATGGGATCAGCACAGAACAGATATGGACTTGCTGGACTGAGTCCAGAGCAGGCCACAAAAATGATCACAGAATGGGAGAGAGGCTGAGAGAGATGGGGATGTTCAGAAAAGAAGGCTCCAGGGAGAGGGCATACAAGAGAGCCAGGGAAGGACTCTGGACAGCGGCATAAAGTGATAGGACAAGGGAGAATGGCTCCAAACTGAAAGAAGGGAGGTTTAGATTAGATATTGGGAAGAAATCCTTCCCTGTGAGGGTGGTGAGACCCTGGCACAGGTTGCCCAGAGAAGCTGTGGCTGCCCCATCCCTGGAAGTGTCCAAGGCCAGGTTGGATGGATGGAACTTGAAGCAACCTGGGATAGCGGAAGGTGTCCCTGCCCATGGCAGGGGGTTTGGAACTGGATGATCTTTCAAGTCCCTTCCACCACAAATCCCTCCATGGCTCTATGAAAGTGTATTCTCAGCTTCTCCATCCCTTCCCCAAGCAGAACAGTGACCACCACCAGGGTGGCATCCAGGAGTCCCTTTTGCCTGGAGAAGAAGGGACAATCCCTCTTGTCAAAACCACGCAGCAGGGGAAGAAGTTAAAATCTGTAGGCAAGCTGTGCCTGGATACAGCCCCAGAATTGGATACAGCCCCAGAATGAAGGCAGAGCCAACAAACCAGGTAGTAGGACAAGGCAGGACAACTCCGTGCTTTCCACCACCCATCTTGTGATGGTTGGGGGTTTCTACACTTAAATCCCAGTTCTGGGGTTCTGGGAAAGTTTGCAAGTGCATATATGTGCATTTATGGGTCAAAACTGGTAGGTCTGTATTTTATTTTTAAATCTTTCTTTCTACCAGTTTAATGTGAAAGCAGGACAGTGGGGTTTTTTGAATGCCTCAGGATTTGGCCCAAGGAGAAACATCTCCTGGACTGGGACTGGGCAGTCAAGTGTAAGCAGAACACTGCCACAATGAAACATGAAGGGTTTTGCATCCTCCTTGCAGCAAACACAATGCTCATTTACATTCCTGCAGTGCACGGTATTTCCATCTAAAATTGGCTTTTTCCCCTGTTAGAGTCCTACAGGACTTGATTAATTACTGCTAATGAGGATGAATTTCTTCTCTTAATTTACATGCTACCTGTTCGTTGACTTTCGGGTTTATTTTTGATATCAAACCATTCCCCTTGGGAAAATGACCATCATTATCACAGAGTCCTCCTGGAGCACAAAATAACAGCTGTCACTTTGGGTCACCATAGCAACACTACTGTAACTACATCGGATTTGTTTCAACAGGAGAGAAAAAAAAAAATATATATATATAAATATATACACACACGTAGATGCAGAGGTGATGATAATAAGAGACCCATAAAACACAGTTCAGGAAATTCTCATTTCAATGACCACGTGCTTCTCCCTCCTCCTTTGGCCAAAATAACTCATTAAAGGTCAGTTCATCCCTTGTCACCAGGGATGCAGTTGTCCTGTGGTGCATTCATTTAAAAACAAAAAAAAAAACCCTGCCACTGGCTGTCAGAAATGCCATCATATCACCAGAGAGCAAATAGGTGATCTGGTCACACACTGGAGCCTGGGGTTCCCCAGGGATTTGCCCATTTAAGTCCCATTAAGGTTAATGGGGAATTATGTGCAGAGTATGAAGACGTTTGAGTGAAAAGAGCTTGTAAGAGCAAATCCACCGTTACAAGCCAAAATTAAAAGTTTGCCATTATTTTCAGAGGGAGAAAGGTTGGATCACAACTCAGATAAGCCAGCTAATCAATTTTTATAGAAGCAGAAGCCCAAAAGGTGAATTCTGAAAATCAAACATCTGGATTTTTTTTAGTCTTCTCAACACAAAACACTGCCTTAATTTTTTTTTTTCTCACTTTTCCCTGCTAGGATATATTTTTCACCTGGAAGAGGGCAAAGTGTTTTACTGTGAATGCTGCATTATGGTTCATTAATGAACTAACAGAATGAGCTCTGAATCTTTTTCCTTACATTTCTTCCTGACACCTGCTGGCCTGATGCCTTGTCTTTAGTTAAGAAGAGAACAGAGCAGCCTGGGGAGGAGAAGTCTCTGCAAAGATGGGGCTGGCCATGAAAGGCTGTCTTTCCTCAATCCCAGCTGAATGAGGATGAACTCTCCAAAGGCTGCAGGGTGTGCTGGCAGCACCAGGAACCAAACAGCTCTCAAAAGACAGATTTCTCTTCCTAAGAGAGAAACCCCAACATCCACAATCATGGGGACCAGGTTTGATATCCTGTGGCTTTGCCCTGGGATCAGAGGTTCTGTGTCCTGCTCAGCCATGTATACAGGGAAAGATGTACATGAACTGCTTTTAAAAAATCCAAAAAAACACAACTACTTTCAGTTCACACTGAGCAGACAGCAACAGATCAGAGTGAAACATCACCAGGATTTGGTGTTGGGGCTGCAAGATCTTCACTATCAATTCTCTGTACCACCACACCCAAGACACGGCTGGATCAGCTTCAGAGCCAATTAAGAAAGCCCTCATTAGAGTTCGTTAGCCAAATCACAGCCAGGAATTAATCTTATATGTCCTTATTTAAGGCACAGTTAACAACAAAAGTTGCATGGATAAACCTTCAGCCAGGGTGAGAAATTTCAGTCGTTGTCTCCGTGCTTCCACTGACGTGCAATAATTATGGTTAATAGTTGCTAAAAGGCTTCTAACAAACCTCTCACAGTAATTTATCATAATTAACATAACCTTAGACATGTTTCAAGCTTTTGGTCCTCAGCTCATTATTTATGGGCCTTTCAAAATCGTTCCAGTACATTAATTTTTTTTCTATTTTTAAGCAAATCTATAAGCAGAGCCTATCAAGTGCTGAAGGAATTACAGTTCCCAGTTTATAAATGTGGGTAATAGATGTGTACATTCATAGCTTAGATTTTTTTTTTTTGAAGCAGTATTGAGTCATTAATTCATGATCTACAGAAACTATTAGAATCAGGTAGGGCCTGCTTTGCAAGAAAGGTGTAACAATGCATACCTAGAAAGGAGCAGAATTGGTAGACAGTGGAAAAACTGAAAAAATGTAACAAACATTTAAAATATTTTGCATATAGGTTTACACTAACAGTACTTTCACGTTATTACAGAGCAGAAAAATTGTGAATGTTGCTCTGTAATACTTCTGAATATTTCAACACCTTCATTCCACTTTAAGCTCAAAAATCAGCTACAACGCAGAAAAATACATGTAAAGTGGGGTCACTTTCATTTGGAAAAATAGAAATCCATGTAAGGATGTTCAAGTGAAAATTAGCATGATGCAGAAATGTCAGATTCAGAGGACTCTTAAGTATGAATTTCTGGGGGATTTTCCACCCCTTTCTTCAATTTAACCAGGCTTATCATCCTATCATGCAGTAAGTACTCCATGAAGACACCCAAACCAGGAATGACCAAAAATTAGACCAGGCTGAGAATATCCAGAAACAAATCAGCAAAATGGTTCTACGATTAATCTGAACAAGTATGATACTGAAAATACATTTTAACTATCTGATTGCCTAAAAACCCTGGGTAAAGCTTCAGTGGTGTCAAAAAGTTATGGATTAAATTTGTTCACTCGGGACAGCAAAGTCTCTGTGAGAGGGCAGCCAAGTTGGAGGAAACTACAGCAGTGCCCAAATACTCACTGGAGTCAGCCCAGAATAGATCAGACACCATCCCAAAACCTGCAGCCAAGGTGAGCTCTTTGTTCCTTTTCAAATTCAAAATATCTAGAAATGCTTTGCTCAGCAGTGAGTGAAGAGAAACGAGCGCCCAAAAAGAGGAGCAGCCGGTCACAACCTTTGTTAACGGGGCTGGAGGTCCTGTCTCAGTGTCACCTCTTGCAGCTCCTACTCCAGCAGCCACATGGCCCCTGGAGGCATCTCAAGAGCAGGGTGGCTGGATCAGGCAGTCCAGTTTATCAGCACGTAACAAAAACAGATTTAAACTCTTTTGTCTTTTCCCCGACTGCAAAGCACGGCACAGTTCCTTCCCTGAACTGCTTTGTGAGGCAGACATTTCACCAGGAGGTGGCTATTAGCCAGCACATATCCCTGTCACTTTTTAAAGATAATCTGGTTAAACAGCTACATCTTTCCTTCTCATGTTTTTGTTTCCACTATACACATGAAAATTAGCTTAGAGACTAAGCGGGCTGATTTACATTTTTGGGGATATGTTTTATCATTGTGTGCAGATAGGATTTGCAGCCTCTCTGCTGAATGCATTGTGTTACCAACCCACTCGCTTTTCTCTGCCCAAAGAAGGGAGAAAAAAAAAAGGACATTTGCATCATGTGAGCAGAGAATATAGCCCTGCTTTTTGCTGAAAGAAGAAACGCCTCGAATTATCACCCCTACCTAGTAAAGCCAGGGAAAACTGAGGAATAATAGATGCTGGAAGCAAAATCTCCCCAACACTAATAAAATGCCAGGGAGAAAAGTACAAACTTTCATTTTTTGGTCGCTGCCTTTGAGACTGCGCTCTTATGAAAGTGACATGAGTCCCACAAGAAAGAAACACAGCATAACTGTTTTCCCCACCATGGCAGGTAGGTGCAGGTGTAAATAAAAATGAGTGACTTGCTGAAGGCTTGTTGCCAATCTTGTCACTAGCAGTAGCGAGCGTATGAGAATTGTACTTGGTGGTTACCTCCGGGCCAGGCTTTGAAAAGTGGATCTGAGATGTGAAACAGCAAAGCATCAATGTATATTTATCACAACTCAAGAAAAGAAAAAAAAAAAACACTTAAGCAAGGGGATGAAACACAAAAACCCTGTCTTAGTTTTATTTTAGAAGGGGAAGAATAAGGAAATTACCTCCAATTTACTTAATTGAATAGCTGTGGCCAAGGAATGTGAAGAGGTTCAAATAGAAGGTGCAAATGGATGCAGGTGTTGTCAGCAGTTTTCCAGCACTGTTCATCAAGTGGGGTTCATCTTCTTTGACCTTCCTTTTCTGATTCACAAACCTGTAGATGCCCCTCCTGTTATTCTTGGCATCATTTGCCAGGTTCAGCTCCAGCTCCACCTTGGCCTTCCTCAGCCCCTCCTTACACAACCACACACTGTCTCTATGCTCTTCCCAGGTCACCTGTCCTGGATTCCACTGGGAATTTGCTTCTTTCCCTTTAGTTTGACCGGCAGGTCCCAACTCAGCCATGCACATGCACACGTGTGTAAATGATCAAGCAAAATGCCTACGGATTCCCACATGTCATAAACAGCACGGTCAGGAGCCTGATTTATGCTGAATTTACACAACAAAACACAAGCACTGGGAGAGCTGCATCTTTTGGCAGAGGTGAGAAACTGAAAGAATAAGCAGTTTTAGCCATGACTATACACACACGTTGAACTGGCATAAAACTGCGATTTTATTTCATAGACATTTTGTAGCACAACTGCTCCATCTTGTTCAACTTGCAACAGCAGAAGACTCCAGCAGGAGTCAATCAGGAAACCAAGACGTGAGCGTTGAGAAGAAGAGAAGCCAGCTGGTCCAGGTGCTGAGGGGAAGCTGAAGCCTTTCCAGCCTTCAGCTGGGTGTCACCAGCTCACAGAATCACAGGCTGGTTTGGGTTGGAAGGCACCTTAAAGAACATCCAGTTCCAACCCCCTGGGTTCCACTACACCAGGTTTATCCAAGCCCCATTTAATCTGGCTTTGAACACTTCCAGGGATGGAGCTCCTCTGGGCAACCTGTGTCAGAGCCTCACCACCTTTGCAGTGAAGAATTTCTTCCCAGTTTCCAATGTAAACCTGCCCTCTTTCATTGCACAGATCTTCGCTGCAAACAAACAGCATCAATGAGAATGCTGCAGTGCCGGGAAAATCAATAATTCGTGTCACAGAGTTATGGGTGCATATTTTTTAATCCCCCTTTCCACGTATCTGCTACAAACCCCAGCAGTCTGCCTTTTTCTGCAAACTTAGCATTCAGTGGAGGATCCTGGGCTGACATTCACCCACAACTCCAGACATAAGTCATTAGGGCTATTTATTAAGTTTCGCATCTCAATCAGTCACACTTCATGAGTTCTTACTGCAAGATTAATAAAATAATATTGGAAGGCAAGAGTTCCGTCGTCGTAATGATTTAGTACACACACCAGAGATGGAAGTATAAATAATTAAACCTACCAATCTGAAAGACAACTCTGACAAATCACTTCAACTGCCACCAAAAAGACAGTTTCAAGTTCATTTAACATCTAATACCAAAAACACTGACAACAGTGTAACACTGTGTTGAAATACAGGAAAAAAAAATTATTTATTCATGGAGGCTTGATCTTGCATGTCAGATGCTGCATTTTAAATATCATTGAGCTATCTCAAACTGGTTCCCCCTGCATTGCTCTTTTTCCCTTTACATGGTGAAATGAAACAACTTATCCACCAAACTTGTAAGTAAAAAGAAATTCAGACGTATAGCATTTAATTGACCAATTTTGTCTACTAGTCCTTCTACACAATCCCCTTCCTAACTCCATTTGCTTTCCTGCTGTGAAAATTCAAATAGACTAATAGGCTTCTCTGTCTCTGCTAACGAGAGAATTTTGTATTTAAGATCTTATTTAAATACAATTACTGTTTCAGATTCAGGGCTTTTCACTAGGTTATTCAATGTGTCCCTTGTTAAAAAAAGTTATGTAGGTATCTCAAGTTTAAATAAAGGTCACAGGCTAAGGCTGAAACAAGAAAATATTTTTTAAACAGAATCACAGTGAAATAGAGGGGGGAAAAAGGCTTTGTTTAGATTCAAAAACTATGATAGAGTTTGCTATAGTTCAGGTTAAAGTCAACAAAAAACATCAACAAACAACTTTTCTAACAGCGCTTATGTTCCTGGGAATGTTTTGCCAATCAAACTGGCAACACAGCATCAAACATAAATATATGAGAATACACACAAAAAAAAAAAAGATAGCTGACCTAATTCTAGAAGGTGCAACAGCTAAAACACCTGTCAATAAAATTTCAATTACTCGGGAATATCAGCCACAATTCCTGTGACTGCAGGTGCAAGACTATTTAATGCTATTTCCAGCTATTTGTGTCTTGCTTCTCACAGTGCCAAAATGAATTTAAACCATGTATTTCAGACAACATCCAAAATACAGTTGTCTAATTAGAGGGAAGTACTTCCAGCCCAGGGAAAATAAACCCACAATCCACAGGAGTACTAGCAAAGGGAGGCAGGAGCTGCAGAGGGAGGGTGGCAGAGGACCTCAGAAGGGTGATGAATACTGGGACACAGCTACAATTTGTGATAACATTTAACCCTCTGCCCTCAATTTAGGCTCTCTAAGACATTAAATGAATACCAATGTGTCAATAAAGCAGGACAAACACGAGCCCAGAGAGAACAACAAAACCCCTGCCCCTTAACAGCATCCATCCCTCTTTGTCTTCCAGATTACAGGAGAAGGCACAGAATGAGAAGTCTTTAATCCACCAGCGAGAGCTGCTGGGGAAGAGTTAAAGCAGCAGAGCCACCTGCACCTGCAGCTCATCTGCTCTCCCCACGCAGCAGCCCTGCAGGTCACTGCACTTCCCAAAAAGAAAAAAAAAAGAAAAGAAAGAAAAATCTGTCTGCTAGCCAGTATCTGTCACCACCGCAGCTGTATTACACAGCAGTTGGCACGGATAAAATAATTCCTTGTTAAGGAAGGATTTATAAAATATGCAGGACATTAACTGAACATACACAGCGACTACTTGAGATTATAAATTCATTAACCTAGACACAATCACTGGGTAGAAGGCAGGCCAGAGAACCAGTCCAGTTTCCCTTCACTTCGTGCAGAATTTGCGTGATTTGAGACAAGTACGAAGGCATCAGAACAGAATTCTCAGGTTAATGCCAATGAGGGGTGCAGTATCAATACACAGAACAGAGTCCAACACAATAACAAACTTCAGTTCAGTCTTGAGCTGCCTTAACATCCCCAAGAGTACAATTGCTAACACCTCCAACATCCATTACAGGAACCATTTGGCCTGCAGAGCTCCCTGGGGAAGGGACAGTGCCAAATCTCTCCTTCCAAACGTGACTATTTGAAGCTGCTTAAGCATCTATCACTCCTCTGCCCAAACGCTGCTGTGGGATGTCCAGGTGTTCTCAAGAGCTTCTTTCATGCTGCCATAATCGAGTTTTAGTTTGATTTGTGATGCTGTGGCAGGCCATGTCTTAGCATCTTCTGCATGGCTGGGTAAAGAAATGAGGGAGCACCAGCAGTTGGCCACTGGACTTTGGGGACAGGGAGGAAAGCCACCTTTGTTTGGTCCAGGGATCAGCTGAGAAGAGCCCAGCTGGAAATCTTCCCTCTCTTCCAAGCTGCCTTGGACACCTGGACTAAGACATGACAGCCTTTCTCAGCCAGGCTGAACGTGGTTCCTGCTTGCAGCCACCAGCCCTGCAGATACTTCTTATCACTCCTTAATTAACAGCAGCAATTTGCTCCTTATCGCTCCCAGACCTGTGCCGGGTTGGGTTTTTTTGTTGTTCCTCAGTTTGGGTTTTTTTTTTTTTCCCTTTTTTTTTTTTCCTTAAGAGCTGACTTGCCCTGACATTGAAGGGCTACATTTTATTCTCCAGCTCCAATTAAAGGCTGCCGAAATCCGTCATGGTCTCGCCTCCCTGCGTGAGGAGTCAGCTCTTATCTCTCAGTGGGGGGAAGTGAAAATGGGCTCGGTTGCCTAGAAACATGAATGAGCATCTTCTAAGTGAAAAGCAACTTCTGGACTGTTAATTCTGGAATGGAGAGTCCAGGCAAGAGGACGGTGCCAGTCACACTTGGCTTTCAGCACCCACAGGGTTACCCTTTCCCAGGGAGAACCAAGGGCAAATAAACACTGCTCTAAGACTGACAAGAGCCCAGGTTTTTTTAAACCAAAGCAGTTGCAGATGCTGCAAGCAGGGCATCAGTCTCTCCAGGTCAAGGCCACAGGGGTGTGTACAGCCCACACCCACAAAGACTTGCTCATTCTTTTAATCTGGGTGTGGCACCACAGGTACCTCTATTTGCTGGCAGAGAATCCAAACATGAGCCAAAGAACACGTCTCTTATCTGGAAGTTGATACACAGTAATAACTCATTACATACAGTATTACCTCTCCTGAAAGGTGTGTGTTTGTCTGCCTTCAGTGAGAATTAATTACGTTGGACCTTATGCAGAGATCCAACTTATTTTTAGTGCAAGAAATAAACTTATTTTTAGTGCAAGAAATAAATACTCCCCTCTTGTCTGTATTACAGTATTTACCATGCAGGTACTGAATATGTTTTACTCCTAATCATACATTTCTTTGTAAATTAAGAGCCTTTCAGGAAAACTTTCTGTGAGATTTAGCATTAGATCTCAAACGTGTTCCCATCTGAAATGTTTTCACTAGTGAAAGCAAAATCTTCAAGATATTCCTGTGAAGTTAATCCAAACTTACATACTGGCTGTGCTGACAGCCATGCAATAGAAGTAAATAATGTCAAAAATATTCTTTTGGATTTTAGCTGAATTTTGAGGCTACAAATATTAAAGGCTAAGAACGAGTAGTGGAAGAGAATGAAGTAACCAGGCAGGGACCATGTGGATGAAGAGCATTCAAGGTAAGACCCTAACTACTCAAGTAGCTATTCTCAAAATCCGTGGCACGAGGCTTCATCAAAGTACCAGGTCTGACTGCAGCCCCCATCAAATCTGAGTCAGTGCATTGCCACAGGAATCCCAGTTTGCCTGGGAAGCAGGAGGAGAAATAAAAGAAGGGAAGCAAAGGCCTGTTTCCAGCCCTTGCATCCAGCAATAGCGGGTGAAGCGGATTCTTAAATAAATATATTGAAGTCTGGAATCACTACAGACCTATAATGTTTGAATTTATTTTGGAGAAGAGCAAATAATGGGGCTCGGTTCACGTAGCTCTTGTGTCCCTCTGTTGTTTTGGGGTTTTTTTAAAAATATCTTTCCTTATCTTGCAGAAACACTAAAGATAAATACACAAAGGGTTCTGCAGTGTTCAGATGTTAGAGTGAGAGACCAAAACACAGCTCAGGTGAAAATCTCCCATCAGCACAAGAAGTTCCATCCTGCCTGCTCATCTACTTCTTGGGGATTGTTTTTCTTTGAAAATTTCTCTTTCTCCCTCCTCCTTTCCTCAAGTGACTTCATTCTAACATTTTTCTTCATGCAACAGACTCAATAACATGCATATAACTAAAGAAACCCACCTGGTTTTGCTCCCATCCCTGGCCTCCAGCACTAGAAACAAGATCTAACATCACGTGCCACGAAATCACTGACCTCTGCCTTTTGCAGCTGATGACAGCTTAGATCATGGCAAACTCAGTCTGTGGTAGTAACTGCTCCTAGGCCAAATATTTTATCTGCCATTTCTCCTCAAAACCAGCAAGCAGCAGGCAAGAACCCTGATACTAACCACTGCCATCAGCACTTTCACAAAGCAGACAAAATAATTGTATTCATATATATATTGTAATATGTATTATAACATATGTATAAGCTTATAAGCACAGACCCCGTTCTGATACTTATTTTGCATTCTGCTATCCCAGTCTCATATTGGACTCAGAGTGGTTTGGGTTGGAAGGGACCTCAGAGATCATCTCATTCCAACCCCCTGCCACAGGCAGGGACACCTCCCACCAGACCAGGCTGCTCGAAGCCCCTGGAGCGGCCTTGAACGGTTCCAGGGACGGAGCATCCACAGCTCCAATTTATATCTGATTTAAAACAACCCTCTGGACACGCCAGGTCATACAGGGAAGACAGCAAGCTCTTCCCAAGCCCTCACTCCACGTGAACAAAACCCGCTGCCTGCACTCCATATCCTCCTCTACATGCATCTGCAGAGCAAAAAAACTCCTTTTTTCCCTTCCCTTCTTCCCTCCAACTTCTGGGGGCCACGAGAAAGGGCCGCTTGAAAAGAGCAGCACATCCCAGGCTGGCTGCCCAGGCTTCAGTCCCAGCTGCAGGCTGCAGCAATTCCCAGCCATCCCGCTCCCCGGAGACGGCATTATCAGCGCCTCGCCAGCCAAGGTGGGGAGCACCAGGCAAGGGGACTGGGAAGGCAAGGGAGGAGAAATCAAACGAGAAATATCGCAGCAGCTGGTCAGTGAGGCTCGATTTTCAAGTCTAATCTCAGCCTGTGCAGTCAATGGGGGAGAAATGGCACGATTTGCATGACAACAGCCGAGGGAACTGAATGGTGGCAAATCAATTCTGCGAAAGGAGATAAAGCAGGATACACCTAATATATTAGCAGCAAGGTAGAATTCAATTCCCATCGTGTCTGATGATATTGATGAAAACTGACACTTTTTGATTATTATTATTCCTCTTCCACTTAGGACGTGGAAACAACTGAGCCATGTAACAACGCAGTTGTTTGACACAAATGGAAACACACTTGGCCACGGAAGAAAATAATGTGAAGTCCACATCCATTAGGAGTAACAGCCCTAAAAATATAAAAATATAGCATTTTACAAAGACACACGCTCACTTGGGTTCAAGGAGGGATTTGGTGACTTTAATTTATACCCAACAGGAGAGATGTAAATAGCATAGCTAAAAAGAAGCATTAGGTTTTATTTATGGATGAGTTTAAAATAATCAGCAAGCACAACGTCTCTGACTTCCTTCCAACTTATTTAGAGATTTGACTATCAGTGTTGACTTGCTTTTGAATTTAAAATAACCTTCACAATCACTACTGGGTTGAATACAAAAATTTCCTGACAATGTACATTTGTCTATAGTTAAAGCCAATTCTTTCTAACTTGAATAAAATCCTCCTTCCCCCTTTCTTGGTCACCAGTGTTATTATCTCAGTTAATAATCTCATTTTTAAAGATGCTATTACAGCTGAATGAGAATTGCTGGTCTGACAGGAGAAGCACATTCAATATGTGAAAAAAAAAAATGAAGTAGCTCCTAGTGAGGCTTGCATCTAAGCAAAAGGAAAAAAAGAAAAACCACAAGTTTGGATGCTGAAAAATCCACATTACCTTAGACTGAAGAATCTCTTAAAAAGTTTTTTTTTCAAATTTAGAAAAATGAAATATTTTGTGTGTGTGTGTGGTTTTGACTGCAGTGCATGTCATCATAGAGAACAGACACAAAGACTGAGGAAACTCTCAGCCAGTACTGCTGATGTCACTGCTCTGCTCTGCACAGCACTTGAAAAGGACAGTAAACACAGCTGAATCCTGTCAATACCACAACTTTTGACTTTATTACCATCTAAAAGAGATACCCCCTCAGTCCCACCTTCCCCACGGCAGATTTCAAAGTGTTTCCCTGAGATACAGAAAAGAGACAGAAGCTTCACTCAGTGCCTCCCAAATACCAAACACCTCACTGGTCTACCCGCACATCTTGGACTCCAGGATAGTGATCTGATGTGCCAGGACAGCAGCCTGCCCCAGCTCCTGGGGCTGAGGTGTCCTAAGGGAAACTGGAGGACATGGGGGGCTCTCAGCTGGGTTTGCAGAGGAGCAGGATCCCCCTCTTGCCCTACAGACACCAGGGAACAGACAGTTCCCACCAGGGGAACAGACAGGCACCACCCTGCCCTTGCACATCCTCCAAAGGGTGTCCTGGAGAACGCTGGCTTTGCTCTCTGCTGTGCATGCATTAAGGATTCCAGACACATCCATGTCCAGACCTGCCCTATAATAACATTTCTTTCAACGGGCAGCAGCCTTACATTAATATATATTAGTTTCTGTAACTAAGTCGAGTAGAGGTGTAAGTGACATTTGCTCCCTGAAGTGAAATTATACATTTATATACATCCTATCTGTTTTCCCCATCTCATTTTTTCACAACAGCTCAGCTGTCACATTCTCTCTTTTCACTCCAGAATGAAAGGAAACAGATCTTCTGGGTTTAACAATGAGGAGGAAAACAAAAAAAAAAAAACAAAACCCCAAGAACAAGCCAATGTCAGTAGCAGGGCACTCAGCCCAGTTTATGGATCAGAAAGTCCAGGCACGAGACTGCTTTGCACAAAATGGATTGTGCTTTTCCAGTTTGCTCTTGATAGCTCCTCAATCCTTCCCTAAGTTATCCTGCAGGAAAATGGGTGGTAATAGACAAAGATTTTTATCTTCTTTGTTTGTTTGTTTTACAATTGAAAAATAAGAGGCCTAAATTTTGGGTAATATTCTAATGTAATTCTGCCACCTCATAGCTACACTAGTTCAAAAGCAGGTTGGAATTCAGACTTCACAAAGTCTGATATTTCTGCTCTTTTGGTCTTGGTTGTTGACTTTATATTTAAATAAGAGCCCAGCACTGTGGTGTACAGGACAGGAGCATCCCACTACATCTCCCTCAGAAAACTACAAACCCATAAGAGGAAACACAAAACACTCCTAATTTTCTTTGCACTTACATGAGTTGGAATAAATGAAAAACCACGAAAAAACAACACTTCTAATGTCATTAAAATATGGTGATGAGTAAACCAACCTGAACAAAGGGAATTAATTATTTGGAGAGCTTTTTGTGTTCACACAATCTGGATGAATAATTTATAGGGAAAATTCCTAAGTTACCAAGAATGGATTTTCATTTACCCACAGTTTAGAGATAACACCAACACAGTTCACATTTGAACTATTAAGAGTTCCTAAATTAAAAGTATTATTGCGAGCGACAAAAACTTAACCAAATTTCTTAATTCAACTGAACACCACACGGGGTTCTTCCCCCACCCAGGATGGGTGACCTCAACTTTTAGAGTTTAGACAATCACAGAATATTCGGAGTTGGAAGGGACCCAGCAGGATCACTGAGTCCAGCTCTTGAATTAGTGACACATGCAAGGGCCAAACCCACATCCCTGGTGTTATTTAGTACCGTGCTCTGACCAGATGAGGCAATCTCAGAAATCCCCCCAGTCCCCTCATTATCTGCAGAATCCAACCACATTTCCCTCTCATGCCCGTCCTAAACCTCACCTGGTCAGTCCCTTTACACATTCTGCAGCTTGTCCCCATCAAGAGAGAGAATAACACCAGTTATTTTCTCTTCCTTTTCTTCCCTGGGGCAGCAAGGAAGGGGATTTACCTGGCAAAAGTTGCTGAGAAGAGTTTAAGACAATGTAATGCTGTGATAATGATGCCTTAAGTTTTATCTTTCATGTTTTCCACATTCTGTGCTGCCCAGGGGTGCAGTTCTGAGCCTCACATTCAGTGCTGCTAAGCTCTCTTCACAGAGCAGGGAGACAGAACAAATCCTTTTCCTGCTAAAGGCCAAGGACAACTTTCAGGCCCAAAAGCACAAACAAGGGTGGCCTGGAGGGAGGAACAAGAAGGATGGGACCTCACAGCCTGAAGCTGGAATTGGACAATTAAACTCCAATGTGCAAATGGACCAAACCTTATAAAAGTGTGAGACCTCATGACCAGGGGTCCATTCTTGTGACCATTTTCAGTCTCCCTTGGGTGTGGCCCTGCTCAGGCTCTTGTCCTGCCCAAGGTGTATCCTGGAGGCCTTTCAATAAATCCCTACTTTATTCTCTGGCTCTGTCCAGTCTCTGTTCCAGGTCAGCCTTCCCTAACACCACTTTTGCCTCTCCTCAAAGTTAGCTACACCATTACCACTCCCTCTGTAGGGATCAAATGCATCCCAGTCCCTGAGTCAGACCACCTTTCTCACCCAACTAATGAAAGAACTGGAAATTAACTGGAGAAAACTGGCCATATAATCAATCTGACTGACTTTAAAGTCACTAAAGATCAAAGAGGGAAAGGTAAAACTCTTTGATCAGTTTGCAAAAGGGGCTGGACTGTTCTGGCAGACAGCAAGACTTGGCTTCAGTAACTCACATCAGTGAGTAAACTGCACTGCTAGGTCTTAGCACAGCTTTGCTTTCCCCTGATCCTCCTGCAGCCTTTTTTACTCTGCATCTAGCATGGTATGAACACAGTGTAACATAACCTCAAGCAATATGTGTAATTTCATATGGCACAGATCCAAACAGGAGGGATGAAATTTCCTCAAAGCCTACTCCTGAAAAATATTCATGCCCTTACCATCCTTCATTCTTACCAAAGGCATAAGCATGTGATTGATTAAAACACAATGTTTTCTGGATGAGTATTTAAGAAGGCACATAACAAAGGTTTATTGTTTAACAAAGGTTTAACAAATTTCTAATAACAATCCAATTTTTAAAAGGATCTATATTATTATTATTTTAGGTTTAAATGAGTGGAGGCCATGCAACACAAACCCCATGGTTTGCAGGATGCTTTGTCATCACGACTCATTTTATTACTGGTCTGTTAGCAGCAAGCTGTTCTTCCAACAAATCAACTTTATGATTTCAAAAACTGCTACTATACTTAGGAACTCAATTAAATGAGAATAATTCCTTTCCATTGTGATCAACCAACCAAGATGCTAATAGCAAGAGGCATAAGAGACTGGAAAATTTCCTCACACACAGAATTTCAAAATATAAGCACACAACACATTAACACACACGCCTCAACCTCTCATGAAGTATATCAAAAAGAATAGTTCGGATTAACATGAGGCTACAGTTTGGAGTAACATATTACAGCTCATTTTAAAAAGTGTTTGTGAAAATTTAGAGATAATTAACTAATTCAATCAGTTCTCCTCTTGGGTCTTAAATGTAACAGTGGTATTAATATGCTGCCCTGAAGAGTTAAATTCTCACCAGATTAAAAACAGTGCCCTTAAATCTCTTTCTGATCGAAGAAGAGGGAAGAAAGTCAATTCCCTTGTAGCTGATGGAGTTAAGTTGGGGTAAATGGAAGTAAAATGAAGCCCATTTCCTTGTGTTTGTGCAGGTGCAACAAAGTCTTCATCACCCCAACACTAGCAGAAAACGTTCAAGTGCCTTGCTCCTGGGGAAATCAGACGTTTTCAGGGAAGTCAGGGAAATCTCCTGTGAAAAAGTCTCCAAAGACCAGGAAGACTACAGCCATTAAATGGATGGGGAAAACAAGGAAAGAAAACCTATGTCGAATAACTCCAGACCACCACGACTCCTTTCATACCCCTGAGCTGTAAAATTAAAACACTTTCAGCAGGCAAAACCTGACTGACAGCTATTAAATCCCTCACACCATGGTCCACTCAGAAGCAGGGGCTGTGTCAGCCCAGGACATTTAAAGAGGGCCCAGGATCCTACTCCCAACCACTCCTCAGTACATTAAGGAGAACATCACCCCTGTTCAACAACTCCAGAGTGCCCCGAGTAGCAACAATCAGCAACAGCCTGGCAAAGGCTGGACTTTGGAGAATATGGAGTTATGCACCTGCTTCTTCCACTGCCCGTGAAATTCTTCATCTGATTCTCATAAAAACCTGCTCCAGATTCCTGCCATTCTAGCCAGGGGAAACTCAATATATTCTGTAGAAATAATTCTGAGCTGGCTAAAAAAAATCCATTTACATTCATTTAGTGACACTGGAACAGCTGACAAAGGGAGCTCTCTGAGGTGGACAAGTGGATGTTTTACTGCAGCTGCAATGAGCAGCAGGCTGGGGCTGTCTGCAGGGAAGAAAAAACTGAGAAACAAGGTGAAAAATCAGAGCAATAGACAGGAAGGGAAAAAAAAAACAAGCTATCCTTTATAGCTATCCTTCAGCATCAGTCATGAGCTTACCTAGAAATACTCCTCCAGATCAGTTACTGCAACACCCTGAGCCACCAGCTTCCAAAATGGCTGGTTCACTGAATACATTTACAACGAATAATAATCAACTTCTCAGCTTCTTATGACTTGGTTTTTTTATGCCTTAATCCTGCATCACATGAATTCAAACATATTTTTACTGTTAAAGTGGCTTCAAAACGAGGATCACGTGCAAACACGAAACAAGGCAGATATAAGAAGTGATCCTGATGGCAGGTTGGAGTAGGTGAAATATTAGTAAGTGATACTACTGACAAGTGCAGAAGTGTTCTATTATACTACTGGGCTCCTTCATTCCCCCTGGAAACTCTAATGAAAACTGGGGATTTCTGTTTTGTTTTCGTTTTAAGCCTCACAATACAAGAAACCACACGTCCAAAGTCTTCCCTCAATTCAGATGCATTATACTAGCTCCCCTTTTAAATTCCAAGTGTCTTTAAGGTGGTGGCTGAGCTAATTTTACTGAAGGATTTTTGAGCAACAAACCAGGCAGACAAGTAAAAGCAGCAAAGTTAAAAGAATCCAAGCTTGAAAGGAGTCAAAGAGCGGTCCCGGTGAATCTGCAATTTTCTGGTGCATCATTCTGCATCAGATGAGTAATCCATCGTTTGGGATGGCTTCCAAGAATGGACCATCTGCTCTCAGCATGACCAAGCTCCTGGAAGCTGCACAGAATCTTTCACCTCCTCACAACAGCTCTGGAGAGATGTAATAATAAGGTTTCTAGAAAGAACAAAGCCAATAAATTGTAAGCTGCTTTGCCTGAAATTCTATCTCTTCACAGGTTCAGTACGTCTAACTTGCATTAGTGGTCTTCTGCCATAAGTGGCATTTGACACAGAGAAAACAAATTGTACCGACTGGAGAGAATGGGATTTTTAGCCATGAGATCACAAGGCTAAAACAATAAAATCACACAGAAGTGATTGGGGGGATTTGCATATGTACAGTTTCTGAATTCTTCCTAATTTCACGCACATGGCCTGTCACAAACGCCTCAAAGAGCAGCAAGGCAACCACAGAATGAAAAATCCCCACATCTACCCCCTGCCCTGGGTGCAAGGAAGGCTACAGGACAAAAGCCCCTAACCTTAATGCTCCTGCAAGGCAGCTCCATGGAAGGGGCCAGACCTCAGAGAGGAAAACAAACAAGCCAACCACTTCTTATAAACTGTCCTGCACTGTCAAATTCAGGCAGCTGGCTAAAAATGCAGGAGACCAAATTCCCACATCAACAAACAGAGGAGGTGATGCTGTTCCCATAACCCTGCTCCACACCCTCCCCTCTGCCAGCATGGGCATCCACCTGAAATCAAAGTAGCCAAGCTTAAGAAGCTAAACCACGATTCAGGGGCTCACTCAAGAGAAAAAAAACCCTCATGGAGGAATCCCTAGCCAGGGGGAAAAAGATCAATTCCAACATTTTTGTCAGCAGCTTCTAGCAGGTCAGTTCAGCTGTATTTTAAAAATACCCCTAAGAGTGGACTCTTACACAGCTGAAGGTGGCACACACGGATTTTAACAGCCTGTGAGTTCTAGCTGTGGGGCAAGGAAAACTATGGGACCAAGTAATTGAAGAGGAGAAGGCTTAACTGCCCTCTTTGGTATTAAGAGGGGTCTTATACCCACTACCCTTATTGCTTCACCTAAAGACCAGCTGGGTTTGAGACCCCCTGAATAGGTGGATCTCACATCACCAGAGCTGCAAACTCCATACAAAGCTCACAAAGCCAAGTGGAAGTGGGCTACAAGAAAGCATCTAACTAAACTATTAATAGAGGGCTTTCTAGAAGAGACCAAACTGTTTTTCTAAACCAGCAGAAATGGCTTTGGGTGTCAGTGCTCCAAAACGAGAGACAGAAAAATCCATATTTGTGCAGTGTGCCCTTGAGCATGCAGTTAAAAGGCCAAAGGCAATGCCCACGGTTTGCTCACGTTTTGCAAGTTCAAAGTTGAACACAAGACCACCGGAACAAAACACAGAAGAAAACAAGATCAATTGCCTTTTCATCAAGTCAGACCAAACACATACAGGGTGTCCTTAATTATTTCAGCTACAGCTGTAAAGACTGAGGTTGAAAGAAGCAATTGCAGCATCACGCTTCTCTTGCTAAAGGTAGCAGCTCTCACACTTCACTTGGAGGACCCAAGACAGGTGATGCTGCCAGCCAGGGCTCCATCCAGCCCCTGCTCTGCTCCTGGCTGTTGACACAAACCTTCTGCTGTACAGCTCCAGGCAAAACAACTGGAAATGGTTTCTTCCACAGCCCAAGTGGAAGTTTGCATCCTCTGGACTACAATGCAATGAAGACAAAAAAAACCCCCATCATTTCCAGAACAGCCCTCTCATAACTTTCCTGGAGTTACAGGGGTAGGAGATGCCACTTCTGCTTTCCCTTTCCTGAAGGGAAGCAGGAGAGCACACCACAGGGTGGAGTAAGGACACGTGTGGGAAAAGGAGCTCTAACTGCAGGAATCTGGGGTGTGAGGATGAGAAGACAAGGGCAGTGGCAGAGTAAGATGTGCTCTAGGACAGACATCCAGCTACTGCAGAAATGGAGTGGAAGAGAAAGGAGAAAGCACTGAATTATCCATGTGTGAAATCAGGTGCTGAAGCAGCAGGAATGTGTGCACAGGTGGGATTTAGAGCTGGGGTTAGACAGAAGATGGAGAAAAGATGCAGCCATTATTTTTAGGGAGTTTAACAGGATCTTAAAGAACGTTTCTTCTTTGGCTCTTGTGTCACAAACAGAAAAGAGGAGCTGCTTCCCCTTGTGTCTTCACAATGTTTCAGTCAGGGCAGCACTTCTCCTGGCCAGCCACAGTAGTGTCACTCAGTGTCCAGCTCCATGGATCCTAAAGCCTCAGCCCTTGTTCCAAATGATCAGTTATTGTGCATCTCAAGTACAGCTCAGTACTCTTGCACAATCCAGTATTTTAGGTGTTAAAGGAAAAAAAGGAATTATTTGACACGAGAGAGGAAAAATTCAACAGAGACTCTTGAAAACGTTCCCAGCCTGCTCATCACTCTCCTTTACCCTCTTTCACAGCCACTTCCAATAAGCAGATTTGGAGCTGCCAGATAAATTTCTCCGCTGGCAGGAGAACAGGCCACCAGACTCCCCGAGGTCCCAGCTGCTCCTCCCCTATTGCTATCAGGGCTCCCATTAGGGGCAACACATCCTGCCCTGATTAAAACATTGCCTACACAAGTCTTATACCAGCCTCAGTCTGCCAAATTCAAAGACCTGCTCTTGATTTATTGCAAAGTAAATGAGAGGAAGAGGGAGTTAAGAGCTGAAGGAAAAAGCAAAATAATGAGGGGATGGTGAAATAACAGAAATACTCAGTTCTTGAGCTGCAGGACTATCTTTCATACCTATAAGCATCGACCCAAAAAGATAACTCATTATATCTTAGGAATCTAAAATACCTGTTTTCCATTTTAAAAATGCTTTGGTGTCCTGAAAACAAATGTGCTCCATTCTTGGATTAAATCTCAAGCTACAAGGATTAGCTTATCACAGAATTAGGCGTGATCCACGTACACAGCTGCATCACTTCCAAAGCACAGCAGAAGGCAAAAAGGACATAATGAATATGCAGAAACCCTGTTTACTGTTAAGAGCAATCATCTTATCTGCCCTTCTTTTTGTTACATATAATATTAACACTCATTCTTTGTGCTCTTCTACACTGCTGAGTCTTGATTAATCAATCTTGTAAAAACTTCTCTTCAATGCCTCATCATCTCCTTCTACCTTCTGAGCTCTACTGAAAGCATCCTGATCACAAAACAAAACAATTCAATACGGAATACATTACTGCCTCCAAATTGGGAGGAAAAAAACCCCACAAACAAACCCATTTTGGATCACTGCAGCTCCAAGGTCTACATCATTCTCATGTGGCAGTGAGCAACTACCCCCTCACAGGCAAGGGCTCAAAATTATTACTCTAAGTACCAGCAGTGATTGTTTAATGGGATGCTTTGGATTATTGCACAGCAGCTTTACAGGACATTAGTTATTACTGCTACAGAGTTGGTGGTTTGTTTTCTGAAGAACCACAGCTGACTATTTCCTTTACTCTTTTCCTCTTAATAGATAAACCATCAGAAAGTAATAATAAATTGTATTTGACCAGCGTGTAAGTTGTCAGGTAATAAATTCCCTACAAATATTAAGGGAAACCACCAGCCTTAAAGCCATGCTCATACTGAAAGCAGCACTGAGAATACAACACATGGCTGGATTTTGGGGTGTTTTTTTTTATTTCAAGACCCCAAATATTTTGCATCCATCAGCCTTCAAGTGCTACAGACTCTACTGCATCCAAGGATATCCCCACCAAAGGTAACACACCTCCTAATCAATACTTCCCCTCGCTCCTTCTCCTTGCAGCTGAGCCACAGCATTTGGTGCACGTGGATGTTGATATCCTGCCCCCAACACCACCTCTGCTCCAGCCCTTGTAGCTGCCCTCGAGTGGTAAGTTGGCTTTTGCCAGCCAGGGTGCCGCTGCTGTCCTGGCAGCGTTTCCCATGGCAGGGGAACAAACGCGCTCCTGCTCCATGTGTTCCCGAGCCAGGATGCCAATCTTTGGACACCAGCCTTTGGCACCAGGCCAGATGGATGCTTTTTGCTGTTCCTCTGCTTTATGGGCTTGAATAGCAAGAGACTGTGAACTGCAAAACCACAATACTGTTATCGACTGAAGTAAAAAAAAACACCGGTCCGCCTCACAGCAGTGAAACAACCTCGGTTTTAGAAGAGACCTTACGGAGGGGAACATGAGGGGGAGGAAAAAGGAAATCAAAATATAAAGCTAGAGAAATAAATGTAACTTACCACTCAAATCACACACTAGAAGTAAGTGGAGACACACATTGCTGCACCATGTTTAAGAACATAAGCATGACTTATGTCTCACGTTTGTGTAACAGAGTGAGGGGCCTTGCAGGTTCAGCATCTCTTTTCAAAGCTGGGAAATAACCACCCAAAACCTCCGAGAAGAGCTGTGACATCTGTCTTCTCAGCAGTTCCTAAGGTGGTCCCCACAAGCAGGTGTTATTTTCTGAACAGAACAGTCTCCCACATCTCCCCACTATCCAATATTCATGCCCACACTCCAAGCTCAAACCATTCCCCGAGATCTGCTTCACCCATCCACGGCTGTGGTTTGTTGCCTGAATTTAAAGGATATTAAATTTACAGAAATGCACATAATTCAAGCTGGATTTGTTACCCTTCCTGGTGCATCCAGGCACAGACACAAAGGGAAGAGCAACCTTCCTTGGACAAGCAGCACATCATCAGCAGTCACGGAGCCCGCGACACCCCGATACGATCCTGGGCGCAAATAACAACAGTCTGTGCCTGTCTGGCACATCTACCCACAGAAATCTGGCATATGTTTTACTGTGAATAATTAGGAGAAACACACAGAACTCTCTCCTTTCAAGGTAGCTTTTGTTATACGGCTCCGTTCCCGCAGACTTTTTCAAACGAGGGTACGATGACAAGATACGAGACTATCAAAACATAATTGAGCACCAGGCTGAAACAGATGAGCGGGTAGGAACTGGAGTAAATAAAGTCTCCACACAAGCTAAAGAAAATCAAACAAAGCAGATACCAAACTGCACTTTGGAAATCTGTTCATCTGTACAAGCATGGCTATTTTCACAGTTTCTCCCCGCTTTCCTCCTAAAGTGGTTTAGATCCTGAAGCTTTAAGACGTAATTTGAATCTGGATTAAATATTACGTATATAAATCTTGATATAAATAAAGACAGTTTTTGAAACATACATTGTTTTTTTCTTTTTAGCAAAGGATTTTTAGGTGTAGAAGAAACTTTTCCAAGGACAGAAAGAAAACCCACTCAAAACCTTAAGGAATATGCCCAATTTCCTATTTGGTTACTTCCTTGTTGAGCCTCCTCATTTTATATGCAACTCCTGCCATATTTAGAATCTTGACAGGCTTTTTGGGGGGTTTTTTGTTTTTTGTTTTTTGTTTTTTTTTTAATAAACTTGTTTAACACACCAGATTTCACCCCAGGGCAGAGCTAGGAGCCTGCTGTTCCCAAAGCTCATAGCCTGAACGTGCACACAGGACTCCTGTGATTCACAATTTGGAAATGCAAACAGAGAGACCTCTGGATGCTTCACTGGTGTGTGAGTTTAAGTCTTTTTGTTTGGCTGTTGTTGGCTTTATTGCCCTTTTTTTTATTTTTTAAATAACATTACAGCGTCATGTGGTAGCCTTGACAATAGTGAAATTCTGAGATACACACATGTTATGAAACGTTGTTTTCAAAAACCTGCCACCAGCAAATGCTTTTTCTGGCACAAAGTACACCAAGGGTGCTGGAGAAACCCTCAGCTGCTCATTCCTGCTCCTCCCATCCTTCGAACATCAGCGTCCACGCAGACAGGCTGGGAACAAAGACCAGTTCTCTGGATGTCCCCAAAGGGTGGCTTGTGCCCACACTGGGGGGTGGCAGCCAGCCCAGCACCAGCACCAGTCACAACAGCAGCACAAGCCCTGCCATGCCTTGGAGACTTCCCCTTGGAAATGCAGGGATTGGTTTTCAAGAGTCTTTGCACTCAAAAAGACTTCCATGCATAGGCTGGGGAGGGGAAAAAAAAAAAAAATCTTGTTTGTCCAAGTGGGCTTGTGGGTGTCATTCTTGCAGAGGGATTCAAAACTAGCACAGAGACAAAAACATCAACACCTGCCCAGGACCAGCCACCATAACCACAGCCCAGCAGGAAGAAAGCAACTTGATTAAGCTGGTTGAACTGAGAGAAGTTGTGATAGGAGACACAACTTGGACAAAAAATACATGAGGTTTATGCACATCACGCTTTTCTCCACCAAATGTTTTGTTCCAGGCAGTTTTTAACTGGGATAGTCACCGGTGCTGCAAGATCTGAGTTTGGAAAGGGTTTAATCATCCCATTCCGAACGTCTGTGATGGTAGTGATGAGTTACAAGAATCAGGGTTGGTGTCTAATCAGCATAATTAATCTCATTCACTGATTAACCCAAAGAGGAGAGAGCTCCTTTAGGCACAGGTAAAACAGCACATGAGTCATTACTTGGCAGTGACAGTAGAGAGTTTAAAAACGCAAGTTGTGCTCTGTTGGAAGGTGCAGGCTCAGCCTAAAGGGGAAACACACAGATTATTAAGTGCTAGGAGAGAAACTTGCAGCAGTCTTTCCCCAACCATCAGAAACCAAGACACCACAGTCACTAAAAGCTCTGCTAATTTGTGAAATACTAGAAAGTGTTCCGGGGACACGACAAGCAAACGCTGCTCTGACACAGGCCAATTCTGTTCCAAGTACTGTGGACAAGGACTCTGAAGGCAATTTTACACATCATGCTGCAGTTCAAGCCTTTTTTATCATTGATCTCCCACATGGAATTACTATAAAAATGCTCTCTTGATGTGGATTAATATCCACACAAAAAAATTACGTCTTTCACAGTGCCAGGACCCATTTCAGAAGTGCCTGAATTATCCTAAGCAGTGTTCCTGGTTTCTTCAAACAGAAATTTCAGAAATCCCTTATGCAACTTCAAAGTTGCACCTCTGAGAACACAGTCCAGTTTCAGCACACCACCACCACCAAGCTGTGAAAGTATTGCCATCCATTCCTATAAATTTAAGGCAGCAAAAGCTGGCACAGCCACCAAAGGGAAGCAGCCTGCCCTTGCAAACACAGGGGTGTAGTTGTTGCTACCCTCACATCTTTCTGTTTTCTGCACCATGTGGCTGAAACAGCAAATTGGATGAATTGACCCAGGGAATAAAAAACACATTTTTCAAGGTAAGGAAGGTTACTTTAAAGTTTATGTGCATTTAGAGCATGTATGAAATTTCACAGTTCGTTCCAGAAAAATGAGAAACTGTTGGAAGAAAAGAAAAAAAAGGGTAAGACATGTCACATCTGACACCTGAGAGTTGTCCAGCCCTGATTTCAAGTGGCTGTTTGCCAAATGAGGCAATAGCTGTGGCATTTGGAAGCACACTGTTAGCAGGGAAAGGTTCCTGGTGCTTCCTCACAACATCACGCCATCCACAGAGCCATCCACAGAAGTAGCAGCCTGCCCATTCACTTAACAGCCACAGAAATAATTGACTCACAAGTACTGATTTATCCCCTCTGACCTGATAAGAAGTCAATGGAGCTCAGCAGCAGCAACCAGCAAACTTTGGATGGAAGTATTTACAGCTATCAGTGGCTCCTGGCTTTCCTGGTGGCTATAAGACATCTTCTGTCTCATCTTCGGAGCGCTAATACCCGTCACATCTCATCTTTATTTAACTTCCTTTAGGGCAGACACAAACATTGAAACTCTTACATAAGCTGCTATTACAGAGCATGCAGCTGGAAGAGAGAACTCTCCCCATTTTATTCGGATCAAAACCAAGAACTGCTCCTGTAAGAATTAAATCACATCCTGATCAACACTTCATTCAGGAGCGTGCTCGCCACGTTCTTCAGACTTCTCTACCAAGCTGCATAAGCACTACTGGATAAAGGAGTAGAGAGGGGTTTCTAATTAAAAAAAATGATTAATTTCAACAAAATCTGCTGAAGGTGTTGGCCATTACCAGTCATGGCAGCTGCAGACATCCCCAGTAGCCAACACCCACCCCTCTGGTGTTAGCTGGATGTTGCACACGAAAATGTAAAGAGCTCTTTCGGATTTCCTACACAACTCCAGATGAGAGATGTTCAAGTCTTTTAACATGCACCTGAAACCTTGGCCCTCAATTTATTTTTGTCCTTGGCCCTCAATTTATTTTTCTCCTCCCCACCCAACTGTGCCATTGCTATTGAAAACTTGAAGGGTTTTGTGGAATAGGACAAAAACATCAATAAGGGCGGTTCAGGGAGGGTAAAGGGTCTGTAACAGCTAAAAGTTCTGAGTGTGTATCACTCAGAGGTG
Organism: Sinosuthora webbiana; assembly: GCA_013397395.1. Lineage (NCBI taxonomy): Eukaryota > Metazoa > Chordata > Aves > Passeriformes > Sylviidae > Sinosuthora > Sinosuthora webbiana. The sequence goes on from VXBN01006050.1 coordinate 106,709, forward strand.
CCCATATCGAGAGCACCTCTGCTCTGTGGGGTGGTTTGAAATCATTCTCCTTTCAACTGAGAGCATGCAGCTCTGCCTTCCCCTTCCAGGGAAACAGCCAGAGCTGGACCTGAACTGATCTGGGGCACTTAATGAATAAACACAAGACTGTCAGGGATTAGAACTGGCCTTGTACTCACACAAAAGAAGCAGGGGAGTGTGAACAGGAGCCCATGGCAGGCATGAGGATAAAGCCAGAGCATCAGCACTGCTACTGGAAAACAGCAGCCCAAAGGACTCACAGCAAGCAAGGCTGCAGTGAGGGTGCAGAGAGCACAGCATGTCCTCCAAAAGCTGTGTAGGAACTACCTCTGAACATGATCCTCTGTCCCTGGAGATAAGCCTGATGGGCAGTTTCACTACAGCAGATTCACTGGAAAATCTCTAGATAAAGACATGAACAAACCCATTCTGGACACCCCCACTCCCTGTAGCTCTCATCTTTCTCATCTAAGGTATTTGACCTTTTTTTCAGCTCTCCTGATGGGGATTTTTTAAAATTATTATTTATGTTTTGCATTTTCTTGTTTTATTGGTGAGAGATGAGGGGAAAGATGATAGCAATAATGAAAGTTTAAAAATCCCCACACCAGTTCCCGAGAATCCAAGAAAATTGGAGCCTCTGTGTTTTTATCATCGTTATCCTCTCAGTAGGTGAGAGAATTCGCTCTTCAAGGAGGACTGTGAAAAGATACAGCTCCCAACTGGTTGTACAGAGTCTTGAAACCCTAAAGAGGATTTTTAAAACAACAGCCAAGGGCCATGGAGAAGCAAAGCAGCAGGACGGGCTGCAGGGGACAAGGACGAAGAAAGATGATTATTCCAGCTTGAAAAAAATAAAGAGATTAACTGTCAAAGGGGAAAAAAATAAAAACAGTCACTCTTAACTCATGCAAGGCCATGTCAGAGTGTAAAAGTCATTTAACACATTTTCAACTTCAAGTGGCAATGCAAGAGGCAGCGGTGGATTCCAGGCTCCGTGATTTATAGCCAGGCTCAGAGGATGAACACTGATGCTGAAAGGCAAATCCAACACCAGGATTTCTTCTTATTGCCTTTGATTACAGCACAAGACACAACCAACCCATGCCCAACCACTCCTTTTTGTTTGTGGGGTGTTTTTTTTGTTTGGTTTGGTGTTTTTTTATGTATTTGCATAAACAGCACAATGCCAAAGGTGTATGAATCAGGAATGCCTGCGATGCCTTGGATATGCTATCTTGAAGGCTCAGAAAGTTATTTTAAACTGACTGGGATTCAAATGCTAGCAATTAGACAAGAAACAGATGCCTCACTACAAGCAAGAGCAATAACTGTAAGAACAATTACCATTTTGTGAGATAGAGTGCAACCGCACACCAGAAAAATGCGTTTTTAATTTGTCAGAGCTAATATTTATCCAAGGTGACAAATAATTTACTTGGTTGATTGCAAACTTCTGGAGCCTTGGGTTGAATCTGTACACAGCACAAAGCTCCCTTCTGCATCAAGAGAACCTCCAGTGTCAACTAACAAATGGAAAGGAATTCAAAACCATAAAGAAACAAGAACAAGAAGCACACAAACATAGTAGAGGGGTTTGTTCTTCCTCCATGTGAACCCTCTCAATAATCTCTGCAGTTACCATAAGAAAAAAAAAAATAATCATCAGGCAACATGGCTTTCTTCTGAATTATTTCTCAAATTCTCTGATAACATTCAGCCACATGCAATCAAGAGACGATCAACACTGATCTGATCTTGCCTGCACAAGGTTGTAATTTGTGCTGTTTATCTTCTGGGTATTACCTACTGTCAGCACAGAACAGCTTTAGGTTTAAAATTACCAACCTCATTTAGTCTTTGGGCTGTGAATGTAGACAGGCTAGTTACATCACAGTACAACAGCAGTAATAATAGCTGTAATGGCCAATATGCATTTAATTTTAGATTAAAGCAAGACAAGACAAATACAGGTGAAAAAAATGCCTGCCCTACTGAGTGCATTTGCACAGCAGCATTGCTTGTGGTTGTCATTGCACATGCAAACACAACTAGAGATGAAGGTGTTGGTTTTCTGTCACTGACTGTTTCCAAGTCAAGTAATTTGCCTTTTCTGGTGGAGCACATTAATTAATCTATCATGTATTATGCACACACCTCCCTTTCCGAACCAAACTGCTGCAATGCTTAAACAATTCTTCTTTGTCATCTGGTTCCCTATCCCTGTATGACCCAACCCTCCCCCCCACCAAGTTCTGAGTCCCACTAATTACTGTTACCTTATGGATTTGTGTAGAACATGAATGAATCCTGTCATCAAAACAACCACCAAACAGCTGGGGCAATGGCAAACAATAGCTGAAATCCCTTATTGTCAATTTTCCACTTCATTGGATTTGATACCACAAGGCAGTGGCAACCCTCTGAAACCAAGCAGGGTCGTGCAGGTGCAAGTCCACACTGAATACAACATATGCACAGGTCACACAACGTAGCTCGTCCCATTCCTTCCCAATTTGACACAAGCTGTTGTACCGTTTTCTTGCCCTTATTTAAAGAATATAAATTATCACCTTCAATTTCTGCGGCACCTTGAACAACTCATCAGACACAGTGCGTCTAAATAAAAGTTTTTAAGTGCACATTTAGAGGTATTGGAACAGAAGAATGTGAGTTTGGAGATATCAAATGCACCACAGGTTATTCACAGACCTGTAAGGACAGCGTGCACTATTTTTCACGTGTACTTCAAAAAAGGTTAATTGTGCAATGTATTTTCAAAAACCAATTCCTGGGTTTTTGCTACCTCCACTCAATCAAATAAAACAAAGTAACACGTGTGAAAATTACTGGTCACTCCCTCTAAAGTTGCATTGAGTTTTTTACCCTTAAGGTGAAACAGGTGTATCTAGCTCAGGATGCTTTTCTTTGCTGAATATCCTCAAAGTTCAACCAGCCTTCGCAAGTCTACAACATAAAATTCTTCAGATACCCACATGTTTTCTTAAAAAGCCATTTTATAAAGTCAAAAAAAAAAAAAAAATCCCTACTCACACTTACTGCACAATGTCACAGGTTCAGCAGTTCAGCTAATTCCTTCTGTGTCTACTTGTCTTTAAGATTTTAACACACACATGCACATCATGTAATTGTAGGTACAATACTTCCCCTTATTATTTAATCCCCTGAAGCTATAACTGAAAAATGCTAATATTACCTTGCATGCTTGAAGCAGCTTGTTAAAGAAAGGCAATTTTCTCATGTGTCAAAAGATTCCAGTCCCATGAGATCCTCTGGTTAATTCATAAAGTAATTTAATCATAATTAAAGCAAAATTGCATCTTACCCAACCATCATGTTTTGCAAGACGGATTTAGCAAAAAAAAATAAGAAGTTTACACTGCCAGCAGGAGTAGGGAAAAGGCACATTACAGGAGATGGGGGGAATTAAAGGTGAGAGGCTGTCAGCTCTTTCAGAGGAAACAGAGAACATCTGAGGGTCTGGGTTCTCCCAGAACTCATGGCTAGATGGGCCACCCTCATCTGTACAAGACAGATGACTTATTCAGCATGAAATGAAAATGAAAAATTATTTACTTGGGGAACTCGCTCGCCCCCAATTAATTACAGCGAGGCCAAAGCACAGCTTCTGCTTTCAGAGCAGCCAGAAACAAGGATGGACACTTTGTTTTGCTGATGGGTTATATTGAGCCACAGAAGTAACCACACCACCCGAGGATGACATTAAAATCTAGGTAACCAGAACTGGACCCAGTACCTCATGCCACTTTCCTGGATGGGGTGAATTAAAAATAAATACAGCATGCAAGGCAGCAAGCCTCTCTGTATCAAACCACACCATCTCATAAAGGGAAACAGAATAAGCTTTTACTGAAAACTGACATGCATTTCAAATACAGTAACTAGCTATAATCTTGTTCATAGAAAGTGTCAGGAGTCAGAAAAACTACATATAAACCACCATGTTACTGAAAATTATGGCATTTCCCTCACTAGCAGCTACAGAAGGCGGTGAAACCTCCAGACTACATTAGAATCCAATGAAAGCAGCTTCAAATGGAGCACCCAGAAAGATACAGGCCAGACAGGGAAATTCTGCCTAATTCTAAGGCACACACTGCAGGTGGGGGGGGAAAAATAACCACAAAAAGCCCCAAATAAACACAGAAACAAAAATAAGAACAACCACTAGAAAACTGCTGTCTTGCCTCACTTGAACAAAAGAACAGCAGCTGTGTCAGATGGAACCAATCTCACTGATAGCAGGTCCTTTCCAGAGAAGCAGCAGCACAAGCAAAACTCTATTATATTCCAAGATTCAACATTTGTTAAAGCTCCATTTTATCAATTCTTTTCTGCAAGAACCCAAGGCTCAAACCACAGAGCTCCTCCTGAGAAAAGTCAAAGCCACGCTGCACCCAAGTCAGATGAACAAAGCTTTCAGAGAGCACTGAGGAGACAAAAACAGATCTGAACAAGAAACCCACCAGCCTCTGGAGACCATCTCCTCAGGGATGGCCATGACAGAGGTCTCTCACACCTCAGGATTTCTAAAGCCCTCACACAGACCTAGTTCACGCACCCAAACCTCCCATTTAGAGACACTCATTTTCCTAAACCCCCCAGACAGCCCTCACCTTGCTAAAAACACCACCACACTACACCAAAACACCAAAAACACTCCAGCACCACAACAAAGACTTTAATTCACTAGTAAGACTCATGCCCAGCTTTGAATATCCATTTTTTTAGTTCATCTCCCCCTCGTTCCTCGCTAACACAAGATGCAGGAGCAGTGGAGGTTTAGAAAGTTGTGTTCTTTCCAAACAGGTGCTTTTTTTAGATTCCCAAGCCACTCTCTACAGAAGGAACACCAATTCTAGCTGCCAGGGCTGCAAACTCCAGGAGGGCCTTCCAGATATCAAGAAAAGCTCGTGATTTGGATATCTTGCTGTTTCATCAAGAATGGGTTGTATTTCTGACTTTTCTTCTGACAACTCAGCGCTGCGTTCCAGGAACACCGAGAACTTGAAAGGCGTAGTCCACAAAGAGCTAAAAACCATGGAAAAATAATACAAGGCACTCTCACACTGCACAGACTGAGATACTTGAGAAATGCCACAATGAAATCACCCTCCACGTCTTCCATTGTTTTTTAAATAGAAAATACACGTGTGAACTATTTTTTTGAGAATCACTGTGATGATTCAGAAATTCATTATTTACTCTGAGGTCTTGTTGTTCTTGAAGATTTCAATACAAATCATTATTTTCAAATGTATCAACCCTATTCAGCTGTTTCAACTATAATTTTTAAAGTCTTGAATGGAAGGCCAGTGAGCATTAAAAATAACTGGGTTTGATGTTAAGTTATTCAAGTCACGCCTAATTTTTACTGCAAGGCTCAGAGAGCCTGTTTCAGAGATACTTTAGATTTCAAGAAACCAACTAAGTACTGTGGATATTAAACCTGTGCAGGGCTACTTCCAGGTTGATGACAACGTTTATGAAAAAAAAAATATTTTAAATATTTATTATTAACCTGTTTAGAGCGGAGATGGTGGCAAGCAGACAAAAGGGACACGAGGTCTCCAGCACATTTGCTGACACTGTCACTGACCCACCTGTAAATGTTCTAAAGGGGGATCACTCCCCCATCCCCTGGGATATTATTAGCAGACCACTACACTGAAGGGCTAATAAATCACTGTCAGGATATGCCTGCAGTTATTCATCTTATTTTTGTTGACGTTTCTTCCATATTACCTAATAATCTGAATCCATCTTGAGTAACTGCTCTAATCAGTCTTTATGCTCAGCTGCTGCTAGCAAGTTAAATACTGCATTCATCCCAGGTTCTTTGAAGGCATTTCAGCCTGACATGTACATTTTCTGTGCTGCTGAACGAGGGCAGGAACAAGCTGTGGCTGCTTTAGGAAAGGAAAAGCACAGCCTCCGTCTGGCTGAGACATGAGTGATTTGTTTTATTTTAACCTAAATGCTCCCTTTCAGATCAAGGTCACTAATTCAGAGTTAAAGATCCTGATTTGCCTGACTGGTAGATCTATTAAATCAATTGATAATTTATTAACATTGATTTTGGACCCAGGGCACTTCTCACAATGCATCTGAAAGATGCCAGGAATAAAGCTGACACACACAACAGCCCTACCATGCCAAGTGCTTGCACAGGGGAAATTTGCCACAGAAACTAGGGAATACACAAGAGTTCTCTCAGCAACTTAAAAGCCTGAAAAGGCAAGGAGCCAGTCCTGCCTTTGACACGTGGCTTAGTCAATGCATACAGGATTCTTATTTCCAAATCTGAACAGAACAGCGTAATTAATCTACACTGGGAGGGAGTTACAGGTTTTCACATCCTTCCATAATTAATCTGCACTGGAAGGGAGTCACAGGTTAAAAAGAAAAAGCAATGTATTTTCCTAAATAAAACCTTGTTGCAGGAGAGAACATTTTAAGCCCAAGCACGACTCTGTAACACTGTGTTAACATGACAGTCCTCTTCACATAAAGGACTAATCCCACCGTGTTCAGTGGCAAAACCACCAGGATATTTCTGCTGTAATAACAGGCTGCAGTGATAAGCTGGTGTCACCTTAGCCACAATCAGGCACAGTAAATGAAATTATGGCTCAGCAGCAGCCTTGTCACCAACTTGGGCACTGGGAGGGCTGAGCTACTGAAGAACAAAGCCACCTTCAGTAACTTTACCCTTCCATCTGCAGGTGCAGTTTCAAAAGCTGAGAAGTTGTTCTGCCTTTACATCAGATGAATTTCAAGCCTCTGTTTCCCTAGCAGGGAGGCTCTTCTACACCAGGCTGTACCCATCTGAAGTTATTTCTCTTGGGTGGCATGAGGGAACACCAAAACCTTTAGACCACTACACTTCTCAGGAGCTGCAAAGGAGCAAAATCCAAAGGAACAAACAGACACACAGACAGAAAGAAAATTGATGTGGGTGTCAGCAGTAGATGACAGATGACCTAAATGGGCTTTCAAATTAAGGGCTGTTCAATATGTTCATCTGGAAATGTACTACCAAATGATTACCACATCTTTATTACCAAGAAGATACTCTGAAAAACCGATATTCAATAGACTGGTTTACACAGGGAGCCACAAGTGTGTACAAACACAAAGAAAGCATGCATCAGCAACATCAAGGAAAAATAAAAAGAAAAAGCAATGTATTTTCCCAAAAATATGGCATGTAAGCACCAGGAATAGGCAATGTCCATGCAGACAGCACTAAAAGCAAGTGAAGATTCCAGGCTTGTGTTGTTCCCATTTGTTTCCTACTGCTGGCTGTACTGAAGGCCAAGGGAGTCTCAGATTGGGGCCAGAAGGGGCCAGGCTCTGATAATCAAACGGTGACAAATTTCCCCTGGCCAAACATCTCACACCATCTCCAAGCATGGGCAGGCTGGTGTTACAGGATGCAGTGTCCCAATTGGGAACCCATGTGCAGAAGGATAAAGCACTTTTCTCATCACACAAGGAATCTGTGACAGAAATAAGACATGAACCCAGTCTACTGGCCTAATCCTGAGAAAGCATGTTGGGACAGATGTAGGGTTCTCCATGTTCTTATGCTGAAATCAAAACAACGGGTAATAAAAGTTTTTAAAAGGAAAAAAATAGATATTTCCATTTAAAGCGAACACCCAGACAGTTTAGGTACCTAAAGTGGACTCAGCAATTGAGGGATTAATCAAAGGATTTATTGACCAAAAGATTAATGAATGGAATGGTCCAAATGTTTAATATAAACTAGTTTAGAGAGCGTGACCAATGTCCATTTTTCATCCTCATGGAATACCATTAATGCAGCTGTCATCCAGAATTTGAGGCTACAGGATGTTTCCAAGCCAAGTTTATTTTTAGGTGTAGTACCTGCTCTGGGTTTTGGTCCTGAACTAAGAGCCCAAAGCCCTTGACACCAGACATGGGGATCACGAGTGTTTACACAAACCAGTTCTGTAAACTGAACACAAAGGCTCAGAAAACAGTAAAAACCTGCATCTCATCGTATTCTGTAATTTACTCTCACATGGAAGTACCATTACATCCTAAAACCACATTCTTCCCATGCAAAAAGCAATTTGTCAAAGTCTAGGAACCCTAAAAACAAACTCATAAGTGCCTGAGACTTTGCAATGATCCCTTGTGCACCAGGGTCAGCCAGTGGGGACTCAAGAGACAACCTTCATCATTTACAAACCCATCCTTTCTCATTAAAAAAAAAAAAATACAGAGAAAGGGTGGTGTCCAAAAACACCATCCAAGCCCTGGTGGCAGCAACCTGGCCATCATCTCTCAAAAAATTAAATTAAAAATAAAAATTATAAAAATAATAATACACATTTGTGTGAGCAGGAAGCTTTCCATGGCTGACTCCTATCTTAAAAATACCAACCATTTCTATAAAACAACATTTTGAGCCTGTAAAGGTCTTGCCTTTATTGCTGGCAGTGTACTACAAAACAGGTTGTATGGGAGCAAAATTATCTCCAGGAAATGCTGCTGTACCAGTTGGGACTTTCCCAAGTGGTTCTGCAATTATCCCTGTACTGACCCTTGCTGAAATGTTATTTTGTGTAGGTTGGTTTGCACTGGGGCTGCTGCTGACAACGGAACAGAAATTGAGGTTTCAGAAGTTAAACAGTATCTCATTTAGGCCAAAGACTTTACTACTGATTGTGATGTGCAAGAATGAGAAAACACAGCTTGACTTTAAGAACATATTGCAGCTTTGCTCAGTTGGCAGTATCCAAAATATTCTTCTTTTTTCCTGATTTGCAACCACAGTGTGTTCTTTAATAAAATCCCGTTGGTTATTTTAACTAAAATGATTTCCAACTATTACTCAAATAATTATCCTCTCCGATGAATTTTCATAAAAAATACTCTGATGATCAGGCTTTCCCTGGTCTCTATGCAAGATAAAGACACAACACAAGTGACAGAGAACAGAGGTTACTGAAATCAGTTCCAAATTTTCCAAGGTCTCCACATGATAAAAAACCATTAAACCATGCTAGAGTAAGCAGATGGTGGAAAACACTTTTTGTTTTTCTTTTTTGCTTCTCTTTTGATCAAAAGATAAAGCGGCCTTTGGGCTTTTGGTTTGTTTTTTTTTTTTTTCCTAAATAAAAATAAGCTGGACTTCTACAACATTTCCATACAATTAGTCTTGTACACACAGCCTAAATAGCTCATCAAAGGACATCTACCTTCCTGTTGGGACAGGAGACAGAGCACAGCTACCCTCATTTGCTCCCAGTGCCTCGAAGCAATTTGGGGAGCCCTGATCCCCCTCAGTTACTGATTTCCTCACACAGCAGTGCCCTGAGCATCTCCTGCTGCCACTGGGTTAACTGCATCCAGCAGCAATCCCACTGGCAGGTGAAGAGCTCCCAATTCTCATGAAAAGATCCTTAAGCAAATGCAGGAGCTGGCTCTTCTCTCAGCTGGTGTTTCCCAGCCTTGCCTACTGCAGGCGTGCACCTGCCAGTGCTCAGGTGATGCTTTCACCTTGGAAAGGCCTCTGTGAGGATGTGGGATTTTTAGAAGCCTTCCCCTTGTTGTCTGGATGAAAGCTGTTTGCAGGGGATAGGTGCTGAAATGATCCTTTTTAGTATGCTGTTGAGTATTTTGTTACGGATCACACCATCTGTCCAAGCTAGTGAATGCAAATGACTCCATCAATTTTTCAAGTATAAGCTGAAAAAAAAATAAAAATGCCTGTGACAGTAAAAATCCCATACAAGCACTTTCCACTGCACAGCTATTATTTGAAATCTACCACTAAAAATGCACCATTATTTCAAAAGCACGTTCCAAATTCCTAAAAAAGATCCCCATTATTTCCAACCTCACCGGTCTTTGTATGAAAACAATACTCTTGGCTTTTTCATCTAAATATCAGCAGATACAGTACAAAGTATTCTGTTGATATTAATGTGCTTACAGCTTATTACACTGAGTTAATTAAAACCTGAATAAAGTAGAATCTGGAAATTCTGCATGTCTAATTTGTCCACTAAAGCAGCTTGGGTAATAACACCCAGCTCTGTAAGAGCATTAGGCTATCACAATGCAGCATATGATTCTGTTCCAGCTCTATTCATTTCCCAAAGAAATGGGAAAAGCTGCATGGCTTTATGGACAAACCATTAGCTCCTCATCTCTGGGGAAATGGTTCATCAAAGCATTTCGGCTCCAGACAGATTACATCTCAGTCTGCTTCTCCTCCAGCAGAATCCAGCAGCACACACACCACAGAAAGGATGTCCCACTTGGGACCTGAAGTCACCCCACAGCCAGAGCCTGAATTTTTGGGGAGTCAAGAGCCAGCAGCAGTTTATTCCAACCACAAGTAGAAAGGTCAGAGGGCTGGCATCTCCAGCGACTGAGCTCCTGCAGCACTCAGCCCAAAACGTGGGCTTCAGGGAGCACTACAGCTCACATCAGGCTCTCCTTCTGAAGGGAAAGACAGGGAAGGGAGGCGTACCAGCCATGCTGGAACTTCCAACAGGCATGTAGAAGCACCCAATACCTCAGCTTGGAAGGGATTCCAACTGGATGTAGCATCTTTTCTGCTCAGCCTTAATGCCCCACTCACAGAAATCCCTGGAACGCCCTTCTGTGGTGACACAGCCATGCCAAGTCTGAAATTCCTGTGTTTAATGCCTTAAATACATTTTATTGCATTAAACAATTGTGTGTGCACATGAACACGCAGGCAAACACTGATCCAGCCATCCTGTCCACCCAAGGTTTTACAGCCACAAGGCTGGGACATCAGCTGGGTACAGCCTGACCTGGCTCACTCGCATTAATGAAGCTGTGATAATTCACACCAGCTGAGGATTGATCCCCAGAGAACCCTGATTGCCATAAGTTATGTTAGCTGCCTGCACCCTCTCCCACACTGCTCTTATCCAGCATGAGCTCTCGCTACTGCCACGCCAGCCACACCTTGCTCCTGAGACAGGAATTTTGCCCAAAACAAGCTCCCAGAAAAGGTTCAAATTAGCATCTGGATAATATTCAATTGCACCTGTATTGTAAAATCCTAAAAAATGACTTTATGAAATTTAGTCCATGTAGATCCCCCCCAAAAATCTCACTTTTGTTTAAGGAAGTACTTGTCTTTTCTCCTAAAACCCCTGCCTCAAAACTCTTGTGACTGTAGGAGGCATTTAATATTTCCTTTAGAATAGAACAAAGCAAAATAAGGAAGATTCTCCTGCTGACTGTGTCATAGTCAGAAAAAAAAAAAAATTGACCAAAGCTCAAATACCTCAAATTCAATAAACCCAAGTCTAAAAGCCCTGAACCATTTAATGAGTGATACTCCTGAATAACTGAACTTTACTCCTTCAAATTTGCAGAAATTAGAAGGAGAAAAAGGCAAGAGCAACCATGATTAAATGGCATTTAAACTGAAGCACACTTAGTGCTTTTAAAAAATGTTATTTTTTCCCTAAATTCCCCTCCCAAGTGCTTCTTCAGCACACGCTGTAGAGATAAAGTGAAAATCCTGATGGATTGCTTTGGAAAAGCCTGGTTAGAACATTTCAGGGATATGCAGGCTCAAATAGTGTGCACACCAACAGCTGATCCCTGCAGTCAGAAAAGAGCTGAAAACCCAGCTCTGATCTCCAACAACTTCTGCCAACATCAGTTCCTACTCTCCAGAACACAAAAGAGCCCCACGCTGTTTGTAAGCAGCGATTGATTCCAAAAGGTGAAAGAATAAATGCAGTAAGGACGTACAAGACACGAGCAGAAATATTCCCACATTCCCACACTTGGTTTCCTACCTCTCATACTTCCTGCAGCTGCTTACCCAGGACACCAAGCTCATGTGGCAGCTCCTAGAGAGTTAAAGGTCCATGTTTTGTTCACATTCACATCCCACTAACCACAAAAATGATCAGGGAAAGATAACACAACTTTGTAGAAGGTGTGTACATCACAGCGAGACAAGAACTTCAGGCACTGCTCCTCTGCACAGGGTAGTACAAAGGACTCTGACAAGCTGATGATTACAAATATTCTCTGCAGCTACATCTCTCTCTTTCCCCAGGGACGCAGGAAGAGCGCCCAAAGAGAAACAGAGACAGATCCTGCAAGTTGCCAAGAGCTTTCTAAAAGTTGCCAGCTGCTGTCAGCTTCTCAGCCTCAGGCCCTGCTCTTGCTGTTGGCAATTAAGAGTCCATTTACACTCAGCCCAAAAAGAGGCAAATTTGGATTTTTGAGTTGCTTTTGCTATAAATGCTGCAGTGAAATCCATCAGAGCCTCCTACTGGTCAGCTGAGATCATTCTGCTGCTCTGTTTGCTATCAAGTTGTCTCTTCTTTATAGGCTTCAGATTAAATTTACTGAGAGGTAATTTATTCCTTAATTTCTCCTCTAAGAGAAGCAAAACCTCCCACAGTCTTGCCAATGTAACCTCCAGCACACAGAGGTTCAAGCAGGAGAACTGGAATCCTTGGGGAGCTGTGGTTCAGTGGGGGCCTCTCCCACCAGCTGGAGATCAGCACCAGCCCAGCAAGTTTTCCCTCCAAAAAAAGACTGAGACTGGATGAAGACAGGGGAAGACGGGGCCACAGAAATGAGTGAAACTGAAATGGGACCACGGAATGGAGTGAAACTGAAGCAAGGACAAAAAGCAGTGAACTGAGCCAAGTCCTGGGCATACCAAGGTTTACAAAGCAAAATGTCACCTGACTGGCAAATAAAGAAACATCCAACCCCCATCCCACAGAAAAAGGTTCAAGATAGCACATTCCATCTCCAAATTCTGAGCTCTTCAGCTGCAACTACAGTTCACTTGCAGTTTGGAGGCAAATTACACTTCTACAGTAGATAAGGTAGGTATAAAATTCAAACCCGGCATCTGCATATCTGATCAACCATGAGAGAGTTAGGTATTGATTACATGCAGATCGTTATTTTACCACTTTATCATTATAATGTTCTATCACGTTATCATCATGATCATCCTTCCTCTCCCTCCTCCCAGTCAATAAAATATTGTAATCTAATAACTCGTGCCATAGGGTAAAAACTGTGCAGGGAAAGGAGCAAAGGAACAAAACACCCTCTGAGTACGGTCTGTCATGTCTATCCTGAGCACTGATAAAGGTGCTGATCCCATATTACTTGAAGATAATGTCTAGTCCTAGTGACTTTGGTTTTTTTCAAGTCAGCATAATAATTGTTCATGAGGTGAGCCAAGAGCTCCCTGTGGCACCCTGGGGACCCGCCAGCTGTCCCAAACAAGTCCCCTTCTCCAGCCCAACACCAGCTTTTCTAGACTCTTCCCAAGCCAAACTTGAACAGGAAAGAGCTGGAGCTCAAACACTGTTTAAAAGAAGGCCAAAAAAATGTCAGACTCAATTTTTTGGGGGGGTTAATGCCCATTTTTTAGCTCCCCCGTTTCAACCAGCCAGTGGAGAGAAAGCTTTCCAGGGGTCTAGGAGAGGCAGGGATTGATGTGCAGTGACAGTGAGCTCACTGATAAAATTAGAAGCCAGGAGCAGGACTCTGGAGGGACAAGCAGAGCTGTCTGGGTGGCACATTGTACCAAAAGGGTCCTCAGTGACAGCCTCCTCCACCAGGGATGTGAGGACAGCTCGTGTACACAAGGACCAGCTGCAAGCTCTCTGTCACAGCAGACATGAGGGATACTTGCTCTTGCTGCAGAGAGTTTCCCCATATCTGTCTTCGTGCCTCTGTCCCACTTTGCTCCAGAGCAACCAAGACAAATCTGATTTCCCTATTTTTTTATCTGGAGTGGGGAGGTGGGGGCATTTAAATTATGCCCAAGACGCATTACAGGTTTATTTCACAACCAAGCAATTCATGGCATCTCTCTATTTAGATAAAAATATCTGAATTTTTTTTTTTTTTTAAATCCAAGACATAAATATTACACAATTAAAGACCCTGCAGTTCACTGTTGCCTACTAAACCTTTGTATGCACGTCTTTTTTTCTCCCCTACTTGCATTATAGCAGTTTTTAAGTTTTGCAGTCAAGCTGACTTTTGACATTGAAAAAACTATATTATTTATCTTAACATAAAATGTGCATAATGGAATAAAACTTAAAACATCAACATATTACAAATGCATAGGTGCAAACAACAAAACCAAGGCAGAGCCTTCTCACACCACACTTCCCAGAATTAGCTTTGTTTGCCATTAACATCGTTGATTTATATTCAATGTCTTCTCTGTGCTGTTCTGATTTAAACATCATTTCAATTTAACTACCCCCCTTTTTTTTTTTTCCGTGGGGACTTCTTGTTAAAATTCCATTCACAACACAGCAATTTCTCTAAATTACACTGATGTAGGGATGAACTGATCTTATCAGCATCACTGAACTAGCAGAGCACTCAGTACAGGGGGTTTCATTATTTTTGCTGTGACATGACTTGCATCAAGCCTATTTACAAACACTAAAGTGGCCTGAAGGAGATCATCAGCCAGACAGGTTGGCAGAAAGACTTGACAGCAGAGGCTCAAGCTTATGTCTCTGCATTAGAAAATACAAGGAAAGCAGCAGAAGCAAAACACAACAGCGTTACCAAGGAAAGCCCAAGCAGTTAACCAAAAATTACAGAACTGGGGATGCACGGTTACCCAGATAAACCAAACACGTTACATATAAAAATATTCAATAAGACAAACATAAGCCTTTTGCACAGACCCTCCTAAAAGAACAGAGGATTTTCTCAGCAGAAATAAGAGCCAAGGCCTCCACCAAGTGTTATTTAGTATTCCCTTACAAGTTCATATATGCAAACTACAGCAACAGCTGAGAAGGAAGGGACCCTCTTTGAGAACATGAAATGGAAAGATAGAGGGGTTTCTATCTTGGACACCAACAGAACAGTTGTGTGCTCCAAACATGATGCTTTCTCTGCTTGTCAGTCAGGAATGAGATAATACAGATAAAAAAGGACATTTGTTAGGGGCTTTGTTCAATCCACTGCTGTTTCACGCGTGCAGGCTTTCCTTCTACTTTTTTTTTTTTTTTCTCTAAACTAGGAGAGTCAATCTTATTTTTCTTTCAAAGCAAAAAGGAAAGCCAAATCTTAGGTAGATAAGCGGAATACTCACTCAACCTGTGTCCTCCAATATTTCACGGTTCACAGTTTACAGTCATAACAGGATTTTGAATCTCGACAGCAGCCAGCATCGTGCTGGTGCTATTTAAAACCTCCCTAATGGCTCTGCCAGCAGGAGGGAGATAACAAGAACTCAGGTGTTTACGATCCGGAGCAGCAAGGGGAGCGTTGGAGCAGAGAGAGATTCAGCTGCCAGACTCGCCACCTTTTCTGCCTTATTAAGAGCAGAGAGGAAAGATTAAACAAAAATCGACTGGTGGCCTTAAAGTTTCCCAGAAACGGCTCTTCAGGAGCAATTGCAATGATGTTTCAAAAACGTGCCCTGGAAAGAGGGATAGAACATTAAAAACATGCCCTTGGAAGGGGAACAGGACAGTCTCTCAGCCTCCCTCTCCTCCCCTAAGTGCAATTCAAGATAAATAATACCACACATTTGCTTAAGAGGGAAGAAAAGGCAAAGCTTTAAAAGGTCTATCAGGTTTCAGTACAAATGTGCCACTAGAAAAGAAGTCTTTCATCTTGTATGCAGGTGACATTTGAGAGACAGGTACCCACTAGGTATGCAGGTTAAAGCTCGCCTCATTAAATTTCAATTTTTGGCAGCTCCTGACTGACAGTATCCAACTGTTTCTGTGCTTAAACTCAAGACACCCAAATCAGCAGCAATTTCATACCATATGCTCCAAGTAAAGGTCTTCAAGTACTCCCACAGTCAAGCCAAGTCCAGAAGGAGTTGTGAATTTTCTTTTTTGTTTTTTTTATCCCCAGTTTCACCTTGAAAGGAGCTGAATATCAGTGAAATAAAAATACCATAATCCCTTTCCATTTTCTGTACACATCGTGAAGATGGAGGGGCCATTAAATAAAAATTGCCAATATGACTAAAATAGCTGTTTTAAGTAATGCAGAAAACCGACCAGATAGAAACATCCTGCTATTTTGATCAATAGCAATTTCTCCAAACAATGTCTGTTTATGCATTGATGTTTTTAATGAAAAAGACCCTTCCTTAAGATGCTTAGTCTCCAGTAGAGAAAACAGCGTATTTAATTTTAGAAAACAAATCTTATTTACTAGACATAGGAGGCTGAAAGGGAATTTGAAGGTTGGTTGTAGTAAGATCTAAGATGAGCAGTCACGTTAGCTCTGTAAGACAATTCGGCTGAGACTCATTCCCATCTTCCAAATTCCACTGGAAATTACCATTCCTCTTGAAATGCTTGATAGCTACAACAGGTTATTAATTCTGAGTTGTTTTGGGATTTTAGAAGTGCACCCTGACATCCATTAACCTGCACCCCACTCAGCACTTCTCTTCCTACCCTGTTTGCAGTGCCTCAACCAGCTGTGGGCATTAACCACACACCTTAATTATGCCCCCAGATTAAACACAATTGGGCTGAACAGTTATTTGTTATTTACTTACAGGAAAGTGTGTTAAAGGATTTCTCTTCTCTGAGAAATTTTCTGGAGTTTCAAATACAAGGATTGCAGAAAAAAAATGACGTTTTTTTAAGACTGCCTGTACGTAAAACGAGTCTGTCAGCAAACCAAACTCAACGTTGAACTTCAAAGCAACCGTGTACTTCAACAAAACAGAAATAGCACTTACTTACATCAATACATAAAACAAGCATCTCAGGCTCGTTGGAGGCATTTTAACATCATTTAATAGAGGCACTTTGCAATCTTAGCATTTTGTAATGTGTTAACACCGCTTCGTGGATTCTTTAAAAGACAAATATAAACTATTAATATTTTATGTGCCAAGATCTTCAGAAGTCTTTGGGGCTATTGATTACTTAAACCCATTAAGCGCTATTTTGATCTTAAATAGCTGGAGGTATCTGCAAAGAGATTCAAGCTAAGTGGTAATGGCTATTTTGAGAACAAGCAGGTTTTTTTGGCAGCTATCATTACTGATAATGAAGTTTTCACTTTAGAAGCCACTAATCAGTAAACAATAGCTGTTAGGCCACTTTGTCCAAAGGACTATTTCATCCTTTTTTTTTTTCCCTGATTCAAACATGTTTGAGTCCAGCTTTGACCAGGAGCACAGACCAAAAGACAACCATAAAATTTATGGCACGAGTTTGCTAAGTGTGTCATTTCTGCTTACACTTCTAGCAATGGCTGAAGACAGGACTTTAAGTTTGCTTTCAACAGCAAAAACAGATCACAGCACAACTGGGATGAAGAAAGAGACAGTAGCTTACTGAACTATATTTTGTCTTACCAATTCTTCAACATTTACTTTTAAAAGAAACAACTAATGCATTTCCACCTAGTGAACAAAGAGTCATCATTAAAAAAAATTACAATAGCATCAATTCAAAGAATACACTGAATACCTGTAATTTACAGCTTCACTTTCATATTCATGCCAATGGTCAATTCAGAAAGAAATATGGTACATACATTGAACCAAATGCAAAATACTTCTATTCCTTTGGGAAAATGAAGGCAGCAACTGCTGCCCATGCTCTGACCTGGGAAATATTTTGTCCTGCAGTTAATATATGGAAAAAAAAACACTTTTCACATTCCCAAAATGAAGTGCTTAAAGAGTTAAGAGAGATTCACACAGATTTGGTGTTTTGTGCTTGAGGGTTTTTATTTGTTTGGGAGTTGTGTGGTTTTGGGGTTTGTTTTTTTTTAACAAAAACCAGGATTGCAAACCAAACTCCACTGAAAGAACAGAAAGTTTGCCACCTGCCTTATTGGCAGTGATCAGTGTTTATCTCCCCCAGGCCTTCAGTGATGTCAAGGTAAGCACTTGTATCTCAGGAGCTGAATTTTTCTATACACATCCTTTTCTCTTATCCACAGAAGATTGTATGTTGTACATGGAATTAAATCAAGAGTGTGTGCTTCACGAAAATCATCTTTTGAAGGGAATAAACCAATCTGAGTGAAAATATATTGAAGTAAAAAAAAAAACAAAAAACACACACACACCAAACAAACACACACCTTTCTTCCACAGACAAGAATTATTCTGAAGGTAAAAGATCACTACAAAGAAACTAGGGAAAAAAAACCCAAAAACTCACATTATTTTGAGCACTAAGCCTTATTTCTCTGTATCTGATCCACAGCTGACTCCTGGTTGCTACACAAGAGAACCTGCAATCTCACATATACTTTTACCAGCAGAGGAAATGGGAATAAGTAATTTCCCTATCCCCCCCAAAAAAAAAATCCATCCTAAAAAGACATTAATAGTGAGATCAGCTTAGGATTGGAAAAAAAGCCAGAACACAAAAACTGAGTCATAAAAACTTTAAGGTGAAGGATCTCCTCTGAAGTTGTCTCAATTTGTCCCACTGAAAGGCAGAGGAGAACACTCTGCAGTGTGGTGCAAGAAGAGGAGCTAACCCCACACCACCTTAAAAAAAAAAAAATCTAAACAAAACAAATCAAAACCTGACAGAAAATTGCTTGTTCCCAGTTACTGCTTCTGCTACAAGTGGATTTGTTTTGTTTTATGTAATACAGTAAACTGATGTAGTAAGTACCATATATCTCAGTAAGATCAGTATTCAAAAACAAAAACAGGTCACTTCAAATTCAGAGCCGCCATTTATCAGAGTAAAGCAAGAAAAAGCAGTGTATTACTGCAGCAAAATAACATCCCCTGTTTCCATACCAGGTTACAAAGAGGCCTCAATTCTCTGTAGGTGGTGTATTTTAGTAGCAATGCTACGCTGTCCCTCCAGAGTGGAGGGTTGGTTTAATCACAGCCCAATGTGTATTCCAAACGCCTTCAGAAAGTGATGGATGATATGAAATTCAAAACCTTAACCCTCAAAAAACAGATAATATGCTTAGTGCCTTAAAAAAACCCAAAAAAACCACAGCAGTCCAGCAGTTCCCTCCACGACAAGGAGCAACTGCATTTTTCTTTTCCTCACCCAGTTTTGAGTTGCCTCAGATTCTACTGGGAATATTAACAAAGAACTGTTTACAGCTGCTCCACCTGGACATGTGAATCGAGACATGAAAGTGTCTCAATTTTTGTTTTACAATCACCTTTCAGAACAACTGCTTGCCTGTGTCCTGCTCACAGATGATGAATCTCATTGATCACACTGCACTGTGACAGTGACTCAGTTTTCCTTCGGACTTATCATTAAAAAATCGAGTTAATTAATGCAGAACAAACTACTCAGGAAGCCTACAATTTATAAGGTTAAAAACAAGGACTTAAAAAGGTTGTTTCTGGCTGGGCTCAAGGTGGAATAAAGGTGTAGAGTTGACACCAACTACGTATGTTGGAGTTTTAAGCACAGAATCTGTTGAAAATGTTACCTCACTACATCTGAACTGCCGGTGCTCAACACAAGATTTGGATTTGCTGTTCTCCTACGATGTACAATCCTTTCTGTAAGTCCCTGAAAGGCATTTGACTTAGCTCCTCATGCCAATCTTCATGCCAGAGTCCTGCCTAATAAGAAAATCCTCACTTCACCTGAGAAAAAAGCAGCCCTGATGTCCCAGCCCTCATTTCCCTTTCCCAGGTTTCCCCTCTCAATGCCCCAACAGAACCAGCTGGATCAGAAGTCATCACAACACAAGCCAATCTGCTCCAGGTTAGGAGTGTCTGACAGAAAAACAAAAAAATAACAAATCGAGCTCTTAGCACCTATAAAAATGTTTCAAAAAAGCCATCTTGAGAAACCACTTTGAAACGGTGATTTTAAAGGGCATTCAATGGGCGTGGAGTAACAAATCCAAAGCTCCCTTCCTTGCAAGGCGCTTTTCCTACAAGGACTCTGGGGTTTCTCCTCAGAGATTTCATCCCCTTCTCATGACACAGCACAGAAATCCAGCCACAGGAGCACAATTCCACCTGCAGCCAGATCCCAGAGCAGGACTGAGCTTCAGTGGTGTCTGTGATGCCTTGGGAAGGCTGACCTGGAACAGAGACTGGACAGAGCCAGAGGATAAAGCAGGGATTTATTGAAAGCCCGCCAGGATACACCTTGGGCAGGACAAGAGCCTGACCAGGGCCACACCCAAGGGAGACTGAAAATGGTCACAAAATGGACAACTGGTCATGAGGCCTTACATTTTTATAAGTTTTGGTCCATTTGCATATTGGGGTTTAATTGCCCAATTCCAGCTCCAGGCTGTGAGGTCCCATCCTTCTTGTTCCTCCCTCCAGCCCACCCTTGTTTGTGCTTTTGGGCCTGAAAGTTGTCCTTGGTCTCCAGCAGGAAAAGGATTTGTTCTGTCTCCCTGCTCTGTGAAGAGAGCTTAGCAGCACTGAATGTGAGGCTCAGAACTGCACCCCTGGGCAGCACAGAATGGGAAAAACACGAAAGCCAAAACTTAAGGCATCACCAGAGCTTAAAAACAACAGGTCTGTTGTTGCAACTCCTTGTTGCAACCTTGCTGCTCCAACCAAGAGGCTCCCGTGTCCTCCTGAGGAGCACACTGAGTTATCCAAGCTGGCAGCAGAACACAAAAGGAGAGATGTTGCTTTTATCTTCTTTTTGCCAGGGTTGGGATTAAATGCACAAGATGGTATTTCTTGTTCGGACTCAGATGTTTATTAATTCTTATCTACATTACAGTCTCACAAGCCATGAGTTCTACGGCACCTCAAGCTGACAAACTAAAAATGGCCCCTGTCTCTCTCTCTACAAGGCCTTTTAAGGATAAACTGTCCAATTATGAAATGACACCTCAATTATTTTTACTTTTAACCCAATAACCAACCACCCATGGCCCACAATGGGGACTTTTCTATCCAATTACAAAATACCACCCAGACCCATGGAGAAAAAGGTGAAAAAGAAGGACTGGCCTGTACCCTAAAACCTTCATCTTGCTTTATATATATATATTACTATATTCTAAACCCTTAAACTCTAAGCTTTCCACCCTGTGATATCACACACTTCTATTCACACTACACACCCATAACCCCAGCGCTGTCACTCAATTCTGGAAGCCTTCTCCACGGCCTCAGGTGAAATGCAGTGTTTTCTTGGGGGTCAGTGCCTGTCAGCACAGAAAGTCTGAAATTCCCAGTGCCCAGGGCTCCAACACGAGGAGACAGCTGTTCCAGCAGAGCTGCTCAGGTGGGGCTTTTCCTCCAGTGCAGGGGCAGCACGGAGAGGGGGATGGCACGCAACAGGGAAGGAAAGGTCAGGGACAGAGAGCTCTGAGAGAAACTGGCTTCAGGCTCCTTGAAAGGAGAGAAGTCACCTACAAGCATCCTTGGGAAGAAAGAGTAGGCTGGGTTTTAAAAGCAGTTTTATCCTTGTAAATTGCAATATATATATATGCATGCTATATATTTTATATTCATATGCATATATATTTTATATATTATATGTGTTGTATGCATATATATTTTTATATATGCATGTAATATATTTTGTCCTTGTCAATGCAATATATATACATACACATGTAATAAATAAGTCAATTATAACTAACTTATTTATTATATGCATATATAACATTAAACAAATCAGGGTTCACAAACCAAAGACAAACTGGTCTAACCTCCAACCCATTGTAACCTCAGATATAATTAGTACCATGGGACTTTCCTAGTTCTCTATCAATTTCTTCCCCCAGAAGGTCAGGGGGCTGTTCTTTTTAAAATAATGTATAACCAGAACATTTGAAATATCAGGCACAAGACCAAAGACAACACCTTTAAGTGCTCTGAAATTGCTTAGCATTGTTATCTTAAATAAATAAATTCCTAAAGGAGAAAAAAAACCCCCACATTTTCATCAAAAAGATTAGGAAGACCCACACACTTTCCACCAAATCAGTAAGCACTGAGACAGCAATAAGAGAAAGGAAATTGAGAGTAATTTCTTGTAGGGGATTGCTGTTTTGCTTGACACACAGGAGGCAGGGAAATGCTATTTATGACACCAACAGGAAAGAAGAGAATAACTTTTGAAGCCAGGTAGTTTCGCTCATTTCATTTCTATTAATATAATGGACATAAATTTGAGACACGTAATGATTCACTAAATCCCACAAAAGGAGGCAGCTCCCAGCAGCAGTGCTTCCCTAGAGCTTGTGCCAAGCTGTTAAGAGAGCAGCAAATTCGAGTGCTTTATAAATATTTCTGCAGGACTGTAAATACCCAGTTCAGTGGGGAATACCTGTGTACACACAGGAAATACCAAAGCTAATGCAACATAAATAGGAGGAAAAAAAAAAACAAAAACACCACAGTGTTACTCAGAACTGCTCTGTCTCAAATGCTCTCTCAGGTGTCCACTGTGCATCTACTCTGCACAATTACATGTTACATACAGGTAAGCATTAACTTAATTTGGAGTATCCCCAATGCTTCTGACCACATGTCCTCATCAGCTTGGCTCCAGCCTCAAAACACCTGAGGGTTTTTGGACACTGAGATGTTCTAGGATTCCTCCTTGATCAGCTGCCAGTCAAGAATTGGGGGCCAGGACTATGATAAAGGGGCAAGGGGGAAGTATCAGCATTTGGAGAACTTGCAGCCAGTCATTTGCCTGCCTCATCACAGCCCAGACAGAAACAAAAAGCGTGAAATGGCTTTAGGAAATGTGTTTCCCAAAATAATGCTGATTTACACTGATTGCTTTGAGATTATTTGGGAATGATGGGGAGGGTGTGGAAAAAAAGACTGGGAGAAGCTGTTCTGTGGTGGGAAAGGGGTCCCTTCATTCAGATTTTTGTAATATCAACACCATGGCCCCTTGACCACCATCTCACAGCAGGGACCACACAACAGAATGCAGCAGGACTATGTGTTACAGCCCTTGTTTCCAGTTTTTTCTTACCTTCATCTCCAGCTCCAAAACAACTAATTATTTACAGTCCTTCCCTGACACCCATAGTGTTAACATTTTTATTCACAAGCTATTGCTGACATCTTCCAGCTTATCTCCTCCTTCATCAGTCATTCTGCATTTTAGATGTAACTCACTACATGGAAAGAGCTGTTCCCAGCGATATAATTTTATCTATTTGTGTTTACACAAAGGACTATTCATTTCACATTCAGGATCTAACACACAGATAAGCCTTACTGCATAGCTGGGAAAGCTCACTAAATAAAGGACCTCAGGATGCCTGTGCTGCTTTTCTCTGGGGTAGAGGAGTTAATTTTCTTCATGGCAGCTGATGTGGAGGTATGATTTGGGTTTGTGCTGGGAACAGTGCTGATAATACAGGGATGCTTTGAGTTGCTGCTGAGCAGTGCTCACACAGAGTCAGGTTCTTTCTGCTCTCCCTGCCAGTCCACCAGCAAAGCAGGCTGGGGGCACACAAAAAGCTGGGAAGGGAAACAGGTGGGACAGCTGATCCCAGCTGACCCAAGGGACCATATGGTGTCATGCTCAGCATACCAGGCTAGGGGGGCACAGCTGGAGGGATGCCAGGCAGAAGCACAATTTTTCTTAAGAATGAAAACACAAAAGTAGAGCAATTACCCTACTTTAAATCATTGTTGTACAAAGAGAAATGCTAAAGGTTTCCCAAAGTCATCATTCAGCCCATGCTGGAAAGAATATTAAGCACACAACAGATGCACCAGCCTAGTTCAGACTTGGATGCTCACTCGCAGAAGAAACACTGTAAATAAAACTTGGACTTTTCCATTACCTACAAGGTTAATCCCTGCTCCACAACCCCATTTATTGGGTTAGGTATCTGAAAAGTGGCAGCCTCATCTAAAGGAGACATCCAGGAAGGAATTGGTTTCTTCTTTTCCCCTGAAAACAGGAAATGCTTCACAGAAGGGGCAGGACAAAGTGTCAGTCCTTGCTGGGGGCTGAAGTAAGTGCAGAGCTACTACAGGGACTGTAAGCAAGGAACACTGCAAACACATGCACCCAAAACTGCAGTGGTAATCAAGTAAATGACTCGTGCACACCAACAAAAAAATTAAAAAAAAGAAAAATCAGAACCCCCTCTGGACCTCCCCCTAAATACCAGACAAACCCTTACATAAGCAGTGAGTCAATATTGCAGACAACAAGCTTCACAAGAAAATGTGTGCCAGAACAAGTCACCCACACAGTGACTGTTGCCATTTTCTTCCACGTTTCCCCATCTTTTCAAATGGGAATCTACATAATTTTTTCTATTTACAAGAAGAGCAAACACACACCCCATTAGCAAAACTATCAGTGACATCATTAGTTTGTTTCTACAGCCCATAATTATGTGTACAACAGACCACAGGCCAGCACCAGAAGCAGGAGGCCATGGATTCCAGCTTTTATACTTTTGGTACCACAGGCGAGGGAAATACCAGGGAAAAGACCTATCCAGCAAATCCTGAACAACCTCAACACAAAAAAAAAAATCCAAACCACTATCAGCAGGGAGAGACATGTAACTGCCTGAAAATAGGAAAAAAAGTTACTGAAATAATATTCTTTACTTTGAGTTGCCTATAGCAAGAAAGACCCACTCTAAAGACATTTTTCCACCTTAGTCACTGTAAGTGCATTTATATAAACAAACTTAACAATTTGATTGGACATCTATGACCACTATAATAAGTCTTATTTTAACCTTTTAAACTTTGGGTTTACTCTTCATCACCGAGAACATGTCTGAGCTCAATCTGAAGTGAACATTAACCCTCAGCCTCCATTCACACTGTCACACTCTCAGGAAACACCAATACAGCTGGTGTCATTAAAAAGGGGGCTAATTTTTTATGGAAGGAAGTTTCAAAAAGGCACAAACTTTTGGGAAGTCACGACCCAAAGGCCCCACTGTAGTATCTAAATGACGAGTACAACTCAGCAAGGGGTCATTGCACACTGTGATTCTTCACAAAGGTGGGCTCTATCCCACAGAACCAATCCTTAGATCTTACACAAAGTTAATGGAAAAAATAAAGCCTCATGAAACCATCTGCACAGAAGAAATATAGAAGCTATCATTAAGGATACTAGAGTTTCTTAAATTTTGGACAGGAGTGGGAGCAAATTGAGCATTTTTCTGTTTTTAAGACACAGCACTTGTCACTTCATTGCACTTGTGGTCTGCGTGACTGCAGACTGTCTTCCCTCAAAAAGAGATTTTCAAGTGCAAATTTAAATGGCCAAACAGTTATTTTTTATTGCAACCAGAACCTTTAAATAAGTAGGTACTGAATGACAGAGCAACTGTCTAAATCTTCTAGAGACACTGGAATGGGGAAGCAACAAGCTACAATTTGTTGGGGTTTTTTTTTTAAAGCTCATTATTTCTTCCAGTATTTGGAACAGCTGGTAAAAGTAATCATTTGGCAAGGTCTGTCAAGGGATAAAAAAAAGAGGTATTTGCTATGGTAGATTACATACTTTAAACCAAAATGAAAGGCTGAAACATACAAATATTTATGAAAGAACAGGGGGGTTTCAGACTTCCAAATTGTGCAATAAATATGCATGCACACACATTAGTTCAGAGGAACACATCCCTTTCATTTCATGCTCCACTATTTAACTCTTTTCACAGAGCCATCTCCACAACCCTTAGAGATTCACTGAAACGCTGCAGACAGGCCACGCAGTTCTGTATACCAGAATAATAATAATATTAATAACATTAATCAGTAAACCACACATCACCCACTGCCCTGAAGACCTCAGGAACAAACATGCTGGTGCCCCACACTTACATGAGTAAGCCCTGACATCCACGTCACCCACACCACCCAGTGAGACTGTCATGTTCCCATGTCCACATGGATAAGGACAGCTTTCAAGACTTGCTGGCATTCTTTGAAATGCTTTATAAAGTCGTGTCGTGAAAACTCAGCTTTTCCTTTTTGTCTTAGGTTGCAATGCAAGATGCAACCAAAAGTATGTATTCCATCACCAGCTGTTAAAACCAGGTGGGGCAGGGTTCTTTATCTCTTCCATGACCCATCCTCCCTCCAGGGGATATCTGCTGTTCATGGGCCATCCAGGCTCACTGCATGGCTGATACAATTACATCATCTCATTGGGAGAGGCTCCACCCAGGGGGAGGAGCCAGGCATTCCTACCTGGATAAAACCTGAGATTCAGAACACCAGCACAGCCTGTTTGCACTGGATTCCCAGAGGAAGACCAGACTCATCTCAACACCACTGGACCTTCAGAGGAAACATACAGCCTTCTGCAGGATCATTGCTTCAACAGAACCTGTCACTACCTGTGACATTACATCTGTCACTCCAGGAGGACTTGATTGGACTGCTCCCAACACCCTGACCAACAGGGTGTCAGGTTGTGCTCTGACTCTGTCAGGGTTTTCTTTTTTTGTTTATTTGTTTGCTTTTTTTATGCTACTACATTTGTGTTTTTTAATATTCCTAGTAAAGAACTGTTATTCCTATTCCCATATCTTTGCCTGAGAGCCCCTTAATTTCAAAATTACAGAGAATTCAGAGAAAGGGGGTTTACATTTTCAAGGGAGGCTCCTGCCTTCCTTAGCAGACACCTGTCTTTCCAAACCAAGACAATATTCTTCTGGAAAGACACTACTTAAATTTCATCAGGGATATTGATTTGCACAGACCAGACAATTTCATTAACCACTTCAGAAGACACACACAGACACAGGAGGAATCACTGCAACCCCTGGATGAGCTTGGAATCCAACTGCAATAGGAGACTGTGGTGGTTTAGCACTGGCACAGACAACATGGGGTAAGTGGAGCTCTGTAGCATTAGCCTCATTGACAGAGACACCCTTTAAAAACAACACCAAGCCTGGTAAGCAGCTGCTTGGCAAGACAGTGTTTAGACAGCCTGTTTACTTTGGAGTTCCAGCCCAAAAGACGCAGCCCCATTTCTACTAATGTTTGTTGCTGAGTTTTTCTTTTTTTCTGCACTACTGCAAATTTATCCAAACTTTTCAGAATTTCAAAAAATTTAAGCTTCTACTTGTACCTAAGGAAATATCACTAGAGAGTTTGCACCAACTTGTTCTCCAGCAGAAGGCAACAAAAAAAGATGTCACCCTGCTCTTAGAAGTCCATTGAAACAATACTTCTTCAGCACCATCCTTGTCACAGCAGGTGAGGAAAACACATAATTCCTAAGGACACAGTGACACTCCCAGGCTTGCCCCATCAGTTCAGATGAGGATTAAAAAGTTGGATTGACTTGGATGCACCACTGAACAAAATCCTAATCTTAAATGAAAAGATACAGAAGGAGGAGTGCTAATTAAGGTCTCGCTCTGGTTCATTCCTTGCCATCACACAGCCACGGAATTACAGATATCAGCTGACTGATCCATGGAATTCAGAGGTACCTCAAAAAGCCTTAATTTCAGGCTACTCAAACATTCAAATCTTGCAGTAATGGCTACACTGGGAACCTGAGTGGCCACAACCACAGATTAAGGGTCTGTAGATATGGGCCCGTATCTTTCTACACATCACCTTTGTATTTCCAATATTCATAATAATCTTTCAAAGGTCTAGAATGAGGATCCAATAAAACCAAAATACAGTTAAGAAAGAAACTAAAGGGTAAAGGTTTTAGTCAAGCCTCAAAATATGCCGTATTTACTTGAAGCAGTGTGACAAATGGGCCAGACACTACTTTTTCTGACTTTCTCCTAGCAGCCCACAACCCCTGGACCTACACCAGACCTCACCACTGAACAACACAGTTGCAGGGACTGCATGTTAAAGCAGGAGAGAAGAGCCACAAGAATCTGATGGGGAACCTGCTGACAGTACACGATCAAAACACGCGCTAATTGATTCAACTTTTAGGGTAACTTTCAAAATGCAGGTCCAAGGACAAGCCATACGAGTTGTTCTTGCCTAAGACAGGTATTTCAGCTACCAACCACACAGGTTAAGCAAGAAGGAAACACTTCTTTATCTACTGGCTTTTTTTTTATTATTATTCACTCACTGGTGTGTATTTTAAATCAACTCTATTACTAAAATGGATTCCTTTATGTGGTGAAATAATATGAACAATACCACACAAGTTTCTCTGCTAGAACAGCTGCCTCTAGTGCAACCATTAGAGTGCTCAAATTGGCAACAGACCTAGTCCTCATTTTCCAGTGCCATCACACCCACGCCTTGAATTCACTAAGAAAACAAAATGTATTTCTTTAGGAAAAAGAAAAAAAAAAAGCCCTGTCAGAATCAGTATCACAAGTTAGCAATTCCCTATCCAACAGGGAATCTTTTCAAGTGAATATGAGGATTTCAGACTAAGCCATTAACTTGCAAAGGCTCAGAACAGAGAGCTTCCCAGTCCCACATTCAAAGCAACACGACCATCATGCCATTTGTAAATGCAGTGCAATAGGCCAGTTCTGCTTTCCAAACCGCTGCCAGACTTGTTCCCATGCACAGCAATACTCATCTCCAAGCATTTTAATAAAAAAAAAATCAACTATTTCTGATGGAAAAGATATGCACTGTTTTGTGGCTGATATTCATAGGACTTCCCATGTTATTCCGTGCTTCACTCCTTGCCTCTGAGCCATTAATTGCAAATGACTGTGCTGTTGGGAAAGTGTACCTTTGGAAATGCAAGACTGGAAAACCCTGGAGTTTCGTGGAAAGTATTTTTCTATTTGCACAGCAGCAGGGCTCCAGCAAGCATGAGCAATGGGCATCACCTTTCTCAGGACTCTCCAGATGTATTTTAGGGTCTTACCTAAAATGGCCAGGATACTTCCAGGACAAGTTTAAAAAGAACAAAGAGCAAAATAAAGCCCCTCATGCAAGGGCTCAAATGAGAAAATCCATTTTTCGTTAGGGCATGCTAGCATAACCACAAGACCTTACTTTCGTCAGACAGAAAATTCCTCTGTTGATCACAGAGGGAAACTCACTCGGAAGAGTCTCAGACTTATGAATTCCAAGCACCCTGGGAAATAACACAGGCCTTAATATCACCACATCCAGCAAAATGCAAATTAGGTTGTGTAAAAGAATACGAACCCCTTCCCTCCTCTGAAAACCAACAATTCCTCAGCTTTTTCCTGTCTCCTTCACTAGCTGACTGTGCTCTGTTGCTGAGGCTTGGATGAACCACTGGGGTCATGGACTACAAACACAACTGATCTATGTCAGCCAAAAATTGGAAAGATTATAGCTAAAAACCACGGCGGAACATACGCTGAAACACAGCGAGCCATCACAAAGCTGCTCCGTGCCAAGCTTCTTGGTTCTCCAGTTTCCTTGCTTCAGTGAAGAAGGAAGGAACTGAGGCAATTATTGTTCCAAAAAGGTTAGTGCAACTTTACAGACAGAAAAGATCCAGGCAAAGCCACCACTTTTCATTTCTGGTTTCGGTTTGGTGTGCCCCTTTCCACAAGGAAACAGTGCAGTCCCTACCCCAGAGTTCTCACCACGTATTTAGACAAACATCAAGATGAAGTTTGCAAAGACACAAACTTTCCACAATTTAACACAGTTTTGCATTCACCTCGTGTGTAAACTTTTGAAATGCAGCTCAGAGCCAAATAGTCAGTGCAAAAGGAAATAATCTGAGCTTTTTCACTGAGAGCACTGTATTGTTTCTCTGCTGTTCTTGTATATCTGCAAAAGTAACTTGTTCCAACTGTGGTTTTCCTCCATGGAGCACAAGATCTGCTACTCAACATTCCCTTTGAAAGGCTGCAGAGAGAAAAGAGTGAATTTGTATCGTTCTTCCTTTGTATGAGGATTTCCACAGCGGCATGGATTTTGGTTAAATTCATTTTCAAAAATAATTTCCCCTGCTCCTGTAGCTCTGTTTGAGCTCATGTCCCAGCACACAGCAACTCTGGAAAAAAACTTCTAGAATACATCACCTTTAGTAAAATTTTCACAGCAGGCTCAAAATACTTAAAAGGAAGGAACAAATGAAAGGCTTTCACATAGTCACTATCCTGTTTCAGCAAACTTGTATCCCTCCCATCATCATCTCATGGTTCAGTTTCACTGAAATATTCCTGCACCTTCTCTGTTGGCCTTTGCTTTTATCCAGAGCTTTTCAGGATAAAAATCTCCTCTGTTTCTGAGGGAACAGATATCCCCCTCCTGCCTAACCACTTACATCACCGAGGAAATCATCCCCTTGATTGCCCTAACAGTACATTAGCAGTTAAAAATAAATATATATATATTCTACCACTTAGGCTTGCGTGCCTGAAAGAGCAGATGATGCCCACTCAAGCAGCTTTTCCACACTCAGATCCCCCCCGTCAATTTCCATGCAAATTCCCCACGGAGAATGACTACAAAGACTGGGCTCCTGCAAATATTTATAGCACAATTCAACACTGTTAATGAAGTAACCGTGACACAAACCAGAAAGAATACCAGTTTAATATGTCAGTCCTTAGCCACATGAATAGAAATTAATATATACACGTAGATATCATCTAAATCATGAAACAACTACAGGCTCTGCATTCCTAAATAGTGCAGCTGTAACAACACAAAAAAAAAAACCAAAAAACCCTTGAATACTGAAAGGTAAAGATGTTTAACAGACAAACAAAGAGTAGAAAAGCTAAATTTCACTTTAGGGGGAAAAAAATGTGGAAAATCAGCATAGGTGACCTTATTTATGGTTCAGTTTTTCTTGAGTAGATACAGTGATATGCAAACTACTTCAGTACTAGCAAAAGGGGAAAAAAAGAAGCGCTTCAGGTTAAATGCCATTGACTAAAAAAAATAAAATACAGCAACTGAAGGACATGTACTCCCATGGAAGGTATCCAAGTATGACAATAGTACCCACCTCTTAATTTCCAATCATCAGTTTTACACTTTTTACACACTGCCTGAGAGATAAGTTCCTAGTATTGAGTGCTTATCAGGGCACGCATTGGCAATTTCAAGCAGTTTTGCTTGAAAAACAAGATTTCTAAGCTGCACTCATCTCATTTTTACAAGCATCTGCTATCTTTATTGCTTTAGGATTTAACATTCAAAAGGGTATATACAGCATCTAGTAATTTAAAAGATTTTCTTCCTCACAGTTAAAATCCTTTTAAAAATATGCTTTTGTGTTCATGTGCTTGCATTTCATTTGTATTACAGACACCTGATAGAAATTAACCTAAAACCTAATATTCTACTCTCGTGACTACATAAAAATCATACTTCAATCTACTACTTCTACCCTTGCTTTTCCAAAAAAAAAGAGAAAACGCTACTTGAATTATATACAACGTGTGAAGTCAATGATATTAATTCCCTAATTAGATATTCTTTTCCCCATTACCCAAAAAATTGGTATTTGATGCAATGGAAGTGGGCACAACACGTTATTAATCACTGTCAACAATGTGAAAGGTTGCAAAGATAACTGCTCATCGTTATAGAATCTGGGCACGTGGCCAAAGAGAGAAAAAAAACCAAAAAACACACACACACACAGAGGGATATTAAGTTATCATCAATGGTTATGAATAGTCCTTGGCTGCCAAAGTTCAACGCTCAAACATCTGACATGCTGCCTGTGTCTGCCTCACCAAGGCCTGGATTTCAGTAGGGTTTCACTGCACCAAGTTCTCTGTGAACGTGCAGTGCAATGCCACATATGCTGGCTGACAACGTGCCCGGACTGCAGACACACCACAAGTTGAGATATTGGAGCCTAAGACTCAATTTTGAACCATTTGCTGAAGTGCACAGTCACATCTCCCTCTCAGACATTAAGGAGGAAACGAACCTATTAAACAGTCACCACGTTGTTTTCTGGTATCTTTGACATTATCTGCAAAGGAGACAACACTGAACCACGAATAAAAACAAACAGTCTTTACCCAGCCATTAAACACAAATCAAGACTGAATGCTTTCGTTGTTTAGAGGCTGTAAAAAAGTTCTAAATTGAAATGCACTTTCTGGTTTAATAGGAATGGAAAATAACTCATAACATAAAAAGCACTCCAGATTACTAATCTTAATTGGCAACAAAGGATTATCATTGAAGTTCATCATAGCAATTGACCTGCAATAGAATCATTTCGGCACACTGTTCCCTTTCAGAAGAAAATTGGCCATCCCAAACTCCCAGATGAATTTGGTCACGATAACTGGACACCCCTTAAGTTGGCTAAAAGCACGTGCCAGCTTTAAGGAAACGTAATTAGATGCTGCTGTATCCCCCCAAGGACCACACTAACAGACTCTACACCCCCTCTCCTCAAAAGGCCCAAAGCCAGCTGGGGCAGCAGCTACAACACACTCTGGGGCACTTCTGGCAGCATGAGGTTGCTGCTAGTCCATGTGGAGGTTCCTCAGGGATGGGGTTGTCCTCCTGACCCAGGAACAGATGCAGCTGAGGCTCTGCTGGGTGAATGGAGCACATCCACCAGCACGGGCTGTGGGGCACGCAGCACCTGCCAGGGCTGAGGCAGGACAGACTCTGTCCCTTTCTCTCTCCATTCCCCAGCTTAGACTCCCCTCAACCCCAGAACAGCTTTCAAGACTTGCTGGCGTTGTTTGAAATGCTTTATAAAGTCATTTATGGATTCCAGCTTTCCACCCCAGAAAAGATCCACTGAAAAAAAAAAAAAGAAATACTTAAAATACACCTGCTGAAAAGGCTTGCTGTAGAAATTGCTATTGGAACCATGACTGTAACCCAAAGAAGCAGGACAAAAGAGACCTTCATCACATGCTCTCATCCAAAATCAAGAGATCTATTAAATAAATTTGTGGTTTACTTGGAAGATACCTAGCAAGATAAACTAATTAGCATGTATGATTTGTTTATACACACACACCCCCCCCACCTCTTGAGACATTCAAAACATCTTAATCCTAAATCCTCCTGCACTTGATAGTGACCAGCTTTTACTGCAGACAAAGTGTTATCAGTGATGATCCATCACCCTGTGGCAGAGGAAATGGAAATGACAGGGAGGAGAGGACAGCAGTTACTCCATCATCTTCAAAAACATGTACAACTGATGTTGATTAGACCAAGTTCTTCAGCTGTCCTTGCTCCCCAGGAACACAGGGCAGCACCACAGGGGGATCACCCCCATTTCCACAAACACCTCTGCCTCTGTGGGACATCCCTCATTCTTTTTCAGAGCACACCAAAACTCTGTACAGACAGGAACTGTCTGCACCTCAAGGCACTCATGAAAAGCCACTAAGGAATGGTAAAAAAAAAAAAAAGCTAGTAAGGAGCAGTACAGTCATTCACAGGCTGCAGAGTATTGTGGGTTTGTAAGAGGTATTTTTTTGTTTGTTTAGGAGTTTTNTCCCTCATTCTTTTTCAGAGCACACCAAAACTCTGTACAGACAGGAACTGTCTGCACCTCAAGGCACTCATGAAAAGCCACTAAGGAATGGTAAAAAAAAAAAAAGCTAGTAAGGAGCAGTACAGTCATTCCGTATTGTGGGTTTGTTGTGGTTTGTAAGAGGTATTTTTTTTGTTTGTTTAGGAGCTTTTGTTATTGTTTAGAAATAAAGATACTTCAATTTTTAAGCAGATTTCCTCATATGAGGTGAATGCTTGCATCATACTTGCTTTCCATGTGTCCTGTGTCCTTTCCTGCAAGACTCAAACAAGTATTTCTCATCATTGATCAAGGTTATCCATTTCTAACTTCTGTTTTGCTAACAGCAACAAAAACCCCCAAACAAAAAAACAAAACCACCACTGCAAGAACAAGCCAATTCTCCTCCAGCTTCCCATCCTCCCTCGCTCTTCTATTCTCCCAAAGATCAGCCAAAGACCTTGGAGCTACATTGCCTAAAAGCCACACAGGGCCACGCTGACAGCTGGATTAATCTGGAAATGATGCCCACCTCCAAAAGAAGAAAAAAAAAAACAAAAATAAAAAATTAGCTTAATCCAAGAGGAATCCAATACTGGGAGCTGTGTGTCTCAGATATCCTCATCTGCGTAGGGCAGCACTGAAGGGGTCACCCAAACAAAGCAGCCCTTGAAATGTGAAGCTGTAGCAGCAGGACAGTGGCAGACAGATCAGTCCAACCCACCCAGACACGCTCAGACTGTGAAAGGTTCTTTTGGTTGAAGTTTTCAGTGAAGCTCCAGAGATGCTTCTTGCTATTGGAACACGCCCAGGCTGGGCCAGTTATCACCACCGAGCTGCAGCACTTCCCAACTGAGATCCTGCCAAAACAACCTAGAGAATGAGAGGGGAAGGATTTTCTTTCACACCACAGCACTTCACACACTCCCCTCCCGAACCACAGAGCTCCATCTTTCCTGCTGTTATTTACAATTGGCAACTAATATTCTCCTCCAGGAAGGGATACGCTTATACACATGGAAAAATCCAACAGCTACATCTACAATCCCAAACTACACCTACAGATAAAGACAGGTGAACTCAGAAGACTAAAATCATTGTGTTTATGCCATTACTGATCACAATGGATGGTACAAAATCCGGATTTTCCTGCTGAAGCCACTCAGTATGTATCATCTTTCTCACTGGGATTCTGTCTGAGCGTTAAACACGCTGACATCACACTCAGGCACTGTGAATACAGTGCATGGCATCAGACCACCCACCATCAATTCCAAGTTCCAGGCTCTTAGGAAAGCAATCATTTATTTGCCTATCTATCTAGAAAGGCCCTTGCCTGTACATGCTGCCATCTATTTTGGCATTTTGACACGCTGCCCTGCACTTCAGGTTACTACACGGTTTACACAAGGTGAAAAATCTCCCCCACGCTCACCTTTCATCCTCTGCCAGCTGGTCTGTTATGCCATGCCACCAGAGTTTTAAAAGGATGCACCCATGTATTTATTTTCCCCACCTGATAAATATTTATGAATATTTTATTCCAGTCCTAACACATACACACTATAAACTAATCTTCCTTTTCTTTAGTCAAGCATCTTAAAGGAAAAGGAGTTTGAAGACAGGCTCTTCCTATTGCCAAGCCTGAGCTCCAGCAGCCAGCATATTAATCAAAATGATGCCAGTTTGGAAGGCAAATTACAAAGACAATAGCAACAAACCAGCACGTAAGATTAATATGAGTTTCACATCAATGGAGTGATGCAGTATTTAAAACCTGCAAAAATTAAATGTTTGAAATAAAGATCACTCTCTGGTGTTTTGTGGTGGTCTTCTCATTCACAGAACGGGAGCTACCAGCCTAAAAAGCATTAAAGCTCAAACATTATGCAATCAAGATGTGGCTGATGCAACTTTCATTTATTTCCAATATCTTATGTTGATTTTGATCAAGGCTGATGTGGGAAGGGCGCACTTTCAATAACTGAATTGGCACCATCTAGTTTCCCTTTGATCAGTTTAACATCCATGTTACAAACCAACGGAACAATAACAGAACAACTGAGGTCCAGTTCCCATATCACAAAAAAATTTAACTACAATCCAGCTTTCCTTACCCTAAGCCTTGCAATTCTGTGATCTCTCCAGCTTCTAACCACTATCGTCCCTACCGCAGGATTTACTTAAAAATTTTGAGCGTCACAGTAGTAAATTGACGACATTTTAAAAATTCATTACCTTGTTCGACACCATGCAGCAAACATCAACGAAGAGAACAAGGCATCTGAATTAGGAGACTTCAGAGAGAGACAGGGAAATAACGCAGGCAATTCCATCTGCCTCGTTACATTTTTGGAGCAGTCGTATGGGATGTATGTTGTTTATCCAAAACAAATCCTCCAAGTTACTGAGGAGCTGATAGTCGCTGCTGTCATCACAATGAAGAACTGAAAGACTTTAGAAAATAAACTGCAAGCTCAATGCTAGCAGCACGTAGGGTTCTCATTTTCCACCCATAAGTGAGGCTTTTCAAAACAAGCCTACCTTGTCTAGAATTTCTCAACTGTTAACAGGCCTCAGAAGCTACTCTCTTGCCCCTCAGCTGCCTTGAACACGACTCCTTTTTTTAGTGCAGAACACTTGAAAAATAGCCATGCAAGTCTGAGCACATATTTATTACCATCAATGTGCGATGGCCTCAAGAGACATCTACACATCATAATCTGTTAGCAAGAAAAGGAATCACAGTCTTCAATACCAGGCTATTTTTTCCTTAATGCTGCAAGGACAAGCTAATTTGTAAGCCAGATCACTTCTTTCTAAAGGATGAATGACAGTCTTCTGTAAAGAAGGGATTTTTATAATTCTACCACAAAAAGGGAAAGATTTTTTTATTACTACTTTACAAAAAAAAAAAAAAATTATGTCCATCGTCTCACCGAATTTTACTTCCATGGGAATGTTTCAGGAGTTTCTCAGTCTCCCAAAAATGAGTCTGGTTCCCATCAGAAGCTGCAGCAGACTCCTGAGCAGCTGGAGAAAGGCTGAGGTACCTACACTGGCTCCATCCCCTCACGATGCTGTGCACAGAGATCATGGGTCACTGTCACATCCTTCCTCTGGGCAAAGAGCAGGAACAGAGAATGGACTGACTGGCAGAAGGATTTGTGCAAGGAAAGGCAAGGAACTCACATGGATTATCCCTTCCAGCCTTCCTCTGCAAAGGGAAATTACGACTTGATGTAGGAGACAATAACAAGGTACTGCACTACAAAGGGAATTCAGCTGGGAGGATAAGTTCACTTAGTCCAGCAGTCTCCTACCAGTTAGTTACACCAATGTGACCTTTCATTTTAGAAGAAAATATCCATATTCATCTGTAACTCACCTATTTTACTGCCAGGTTGTGCTACATTTAAAGTATTCCTCCTAACAATCCTCTGAAAGTAACACATGAACGTGAATGCAAACTCAGAGGCATGATGCTTTTCAGGCAGGAATACCTAAGAAATACACATTTGTCACACTCACCAAGAATTCCTTGATCTGCACTGCACCAGTAAATATGCTTAAAGTTATCTGTTGTACTGGATCTAACAGAGAAACTTAATTTCTTTGTTAAAGAATATACTAGAGCTTTGCTGCTGCTGGAAGATGTCACTAATATTTGTTTCTTAAAGTCATGAATTGCTGCAGTGTGCAAGCAAAACTAAATCTATACCACATCTGTCAAACTAGACTATAATCAAGCAGAAAAACCCCTAACACTGAGTGCCTAAAAATAAACACTGACAAATGCATGTCTGTCTCTCCCTAATGCCTCCCTTTCTGGAAGATCCTTGAGTCTGGAAGATTCCAAGCTTTGCAATACGCCCTAAAATTAGTAAAGAGTCTCTGTGATAATTCAGACTTATTTCCTGTGCACTCCTTCCTCCTTTTCCCCATTCCCTTTCCTACCACTCCCTTCACCAGGAATATCACAATAGATAGCAGACCTCAGGGATATCAAATTTGCTTCCAGGCACAGACATAACAAGAGGCAATGTCTGGCTGTCCAATTTGAATTTCCCAGCTATTTAGGTTTTGAAGTATTTTATACCATGGCCCACACATTATTCCAAGTGACAATTACTTCAAAGCCAGAGGGTTGCCATTTGCATAATAATGAACTTTTTTTTTTTCTGAGGAGGTGTGTGGGGAAACTACAGGCTAATGAGTTAGAATGTATATTATCTGAAAGTCACACTTGCTTTATAAAAATAATTAAAACACAACCTCTAGTCTTTACCTTCCTGTACCTTTTATGTAACAGAGAGAGACACCTGTGCTGTTAAATGCACAGGACACAGAACTAAATTTTGCAACCCTGAGTCACCTGACACTCAGGAATTTCCATTGGGCTTTTCCCAATGTGTAAGGGCTGGCTCCTGAAGCAGTGCATCAGGTGAAATGCATCCTGTGGCACAGAAGACAAGGGTTTGCTACACCTTAGTCACAGAAAGAATGAGGGAAGTTCAGCAGCTTCTGCTAAATCACTGTAAAAGAAGGGAATGAGAGACAAAGTGCATTTCACAGCTGCAGTTCCAGGAACACCCTGGTATTAGGGGTAATTTTTTTCCAATCTAACTACTAACAGAAGAATTTTTTTTTTTTACTAAGCAGAGAGTTCTCTAGAATCTTACAACCCCTTTTAATATCAGAAGTTAACTTTGTTTTGAAACAAGTATTCTTATACTCCAAAGAACACACCCTATACTACATTAGCCCTTACCTGTATTTACTTCTTGAGCCTTTTGGTTTCATTACCTTTGAAATTAGATTGATGAAGCCATTAGGATCCTAGCTATAAAATCCTCATTTATACCACAGGATGTGGAAAACTGGAGTAAGAGGCTCACTAATGCACTGAGCCACAGCTACAGCATCATGTCCAGCTTTCACTCTTTAGCCCACACTCACAAGGGCCCCAGACAAGGGCACCCCAAAGCCAACTAGAGGAGACAGGATATCTAATCCACCTCAGACTGGGGGATTTTCCACAGAATCAAGATGATGCCTGGCTAAATTTTGAAATATCCCAGCTAATTTATGACCATTAATACTCCCAGTCATCCAAGATAAGAACAACAATCATCTGCAGTGCCTTAGGGTTTTAAAGCCTGTTGTCAGCAGCAGCAGCTGGAAGAAGGGCTGGGTTTCTTCCCTGCACACAAGGCAAGCAGCTGATGCATCATGTTGCTGGGTTTCTGTCCAGA
This sequence comes from Sinosuthora webbiana, assembly GCA_013397395.1. Taxonomy (NCBI): domain Eukaryota; kingdom Metazoa; phylum Chordata; class Aves; order Passeriformes; family Sylviidae; genus Sinosuthora; species Sinosuthora webbiana. The sequence continues at coordinate 145,392 of VXBN01006050.1, forward strand.
TCAGCTATTGATCAGTGCCACTGGCACTGCAGCACACCAGACACTGCCACAGGATCTGAACCAGCAGATCACACCAGTGCAGTCTTCATCTCCCATCAGAGGAGAGGAGAGGGGAGAAAAAGCCAGTTTAAAACTGCATGCTGTGTAGATACACACAAATGCAAGCAGGGAAGATCCTCCAGGCATGAGCAGAGTCAGGGGTGCCATTTAAAGCCTTCAGCAGCACTGATCCTCACTCTTTTAAGACTGGAAATAATCAACTCCTCCGTATTATTCAAGAAAATCTCAGCAAACAGAAATAATTTCTGCCTGATTTTGTACAGTTCTATTAACAATGGCATCTGCACTTATCTGCTGCATAATCTGTCTACCATGCAAGCATTTTCAGAGGCATGCTTGCCAGGATTTTGGAATAAACCCTCAAGAATAATTGTTCTGCTTTCTGTTCACGTGGGGGAAGGTGGATATGCCCCCCAAGCACATGGTAATTCACTTTTTGTAATTCAATTTTTGTTTAAGCTGGAGATCCAAAACCAGGCACCCTGCTCAAAGTGTGCCACCAGCAAATTTGCAAAAGGTGCTACAGATGTTTTCCACAGAGATTCCCAGAGTCCTGAAGCACAGTGTAACACTCCATTCACATTTCTCCCATCAATATAGAGCCACAGCACAAGCAGCAGTTGTTTATGCATCTCATCATCCATTTGCTTTCATCTCCTGATTGACTCTACTCCCTCCCTCTCAAAGAGGTTTAAGCCACAGTCTATGTGGAAAGCCACCATTGTCCTTCATGGCTTAAGCCACCTGCTTGTACATGGGTATTCCTCCCACATCCTTGGAACTTCAGCTGAAACTCCTCAGTCAAGTTATTTTCAAGATCATGAACTTCACTTGGCATGAGGAAGAGACATAGCATATGCACCTGTGCCACAGGTAGTTTGCTCACTTTAAAAAACAGAGGTAAAACTCAAAAACGTGGGCAAGCCCAAGGCATCACACATGAGTTTTATCACTGTACAGTAACACAGATGTGGGGAAAGGTCAGGGCAAAGAGATGGAGACTGACAGAGTAACACAAGTCAGTTCTGGTGGGGACTGTGCCACAGAGTCCTCAGGCACAGCAAGTTCACCACTTGCAGCCTGATCTTTGGCTGACATCACCACAGATCCTCTGCATCACATCCTAACACAAACCTACACAAGCTGGAGAAAAACCATCCTTGAGTCTTAAAAAGTTTGCAAATTCTTTTAACTAGACAAAGATTACAAGAGACATCAGCTGAATAAGCAAGATCCTTTGTTTATATTATATAAACACGTTTGACAATATGGAAAATTTCCGCATGACCAGGGTCTGGCTGGCAATACCAAGCCACACTCCTATGACTCTCTCTTAAAACCACTGTAGAAAGAACTTCCAGATAAGACAGAAGAACAAAACACCTCGTAGCAACCATTAAGGTGAAAATCTGCATCACTAAAACAAACACAGCTACCTGTTTCTTTGAGCCAATTTCACAGTGAAGAGTGGTTTGAAATTGTCACAGAAAACACACCCACGAAAAGGGTGACAGAAGCATCTTAAAGAGCAGGAAACTTACGACCTTAAAGCAGAAGCCAAGCCCTGGACCCACCACCAAGATACATCCATGTAACTAAAAAACTCCCAAATCTCATTCTGTGATTACAAGGTTTAAAGTAAATTTATTAACAATCTTAATTACCGTAATAAAAACCTAAAATCCAGTCAGGAACTAAAAATCTACAGAGATTGTTATGTTTACAGAAGGCTTTAAATGTCTGAGAAATAAAGGAGAAGCTGCCATTTTCTCAGTTCTCCTGCTCAGTGGATTTTTATTGCACGTACACTTCCATAAAAACCCAGTTAGTGAAATTATCAAAACACCACAACACAGCTTGCTGTAATTTCATAAGCTAAGTCTCGCTGCAATTTTTAAGTGGTTACACTTGAGTGCTTCCACACTGGCTCAGCAGCACAGCACCCAACTGCATCAATGCCTCAGCACAAAATTCTGCTAATAAACACAGTGCTCAGGCACCATCACTCTGCTTTAAACAACACAAGTCCTCAGTGTAAGCAGGCCAACACATGGGAGGCTACTTCTGCTCTTTAAACTGACTTTGAGATAAGCAGAGCATCCTCAAGCAAATGGGAAGTGTATCAATAACAAGCCAGGAAAAACACAAACCCAGGAGAAAGCTGAGGCATATGGCTTCGGTCACGGGTATCACCACGACTGCTCCAACAACAACAAGTCAAGAGAGAAAGAAGCCCCTTGAAAACAGTGTTAGTCTGCTTGTAACACTGTAAAACTGCAGCTCGCACGTTCTTCATTCAAATAAAAATAATAAAAGGAGAAAAAAAAAGAAGAAAAAGAGCTGAGGATGTTTGCTATCAAGTAGCAACAGGGGGAAAAATACCAATAGACCACCATCCATTTGGCTTTCCAAGGTCCAGAGCCACACACACTCTGCCTCTGCAGCAGCGTGGCCAGGGAGCTTGCATTGATATTTCAAAGTCCAGGGTGGCAATTTTTTTTGCAGTCAAAACCAAAAATGCCCACAAATCCAAGTACAAAAGCAATCAGCCATCTGTAAGGCTGTGGAGGCGCAGCACACCACGCTACTTTCTGTGCTGCTGACACCAAACACAGTCCTTCCTAAAACCAACCAGCCCAGCACACCAGGTAAGTGCAAATAAATCTCTAAATAATTGAAAACAGAAGTTAAGCAGAGATAAATGTTTAGTTAGACAATAGAGCACATCTAAGCATAAAACACACGTTTACAGAGATCCTCCCAAAGTCAGAACGGATTTCACAATTACGTTTTACTCCTCATCCAGTGTAAGAGGGTTCAGTCAGGCAGAGCAGAAGACACTTCTGTCACTATTGCACATCCACATTTCTTAAGGATGTCCCACTGACTTAGAGCTATCGACCTGAATGAAAAGTCAAGAAGAAGGGGGAATGAAGGATGGAAATCAACTACAGAAATATTTTGTTCTGCTCACCAGCAGACAATGCAGCACTCAATTTTTCACGATACAGGACAGTACCTAACTAGATTAATTCAGCAGCAGTTTTTTCCCTCAAGTCTCTTCTTCCAGAAAACCAAAAAAGTATAATCCACTGCTCATTAGTGATCATCCATTTAATACCAAAACAACACTCTACATACAAACTTTACTGACAGAAAGTCTGTAGCATCACCTGTATTACTCCTGTATTTAAAGACACTGTTGCCAAGGTCATATCCTGGCATAAAGCCCGCTCACTACTCACATTAGTATTCATGTTGGTAATCCTGCTACCTTCAGGTGGTCAGCTTACATGGCTGTTAAACCTGATCAAATTCTTCACTTGCACATTAACAGTTACACGGAATTTGGCTCTGTAATTCCCACTAGAGCCAACTTAAGATACGTAGATGGCTGCATTGCTATCCCAAAGATTAATAGGAGTCCTCTTTAAAGTCAGCCTGTGATGAGTGAAAAGAACCTGCTTTGGCTGATTTCAGCAAAGTCAGAGGCAGCCCAGTTTGGAATTCTTGAAGATGAGCCAATACATAAAAAGCAAAACCCCATCCCTCTAAAAAACAAGCACAAATACTAAATCTTGTCTTGCTTTGATCAATACAGCTACTAAGTTGATACTTAAAAATACACTTATAAAAAAATAAAAACCAAACAAACAGGAAACTAAGCTTCGTTTCTACACCACAAATGCAGACATAGCGTTCTGTATTTCACTTGGGGAAAGACAAGCCAGATCCATCATCGAGGGGTGTGCATGCACAGACTGATTTCTCACTGCTTCAGAAACACTAAACAATGGTTGACTTTATGTCCACAAAATATACGGTGATAAAAACGATAATGCACTACTCACCTGATTCAAAATGAGCTTGGTCTTATTTCTTCCAGCACAAGCCTCATTCCCAATAACAAAAAACTGTCTATTGATGATTCATTTTTATGATCACACATATACTTTTCCCTACCAGAAATCTAAGAATTTTAAGCTTAGAACACTGAAGTTTACGTTACTATTCAACTCCATAATAACATGAACTGACATGCATCACCATTATTATTATTATTGTTATTCCAAACTGATTTTTCCCAGTAAGCATAAGTCTGAGCAAAACCCTCATCGGTAAGCTTTCCCTGAAAAATTCTATAGGAAATGAAATGTAATACTCTATTAAGACTTGTTTTGCAAACAGAAGTGAGAGAGATCACCCAAGCATGCAGAGCCATTAAAATGGATCTTACATATATCATTATAAATTTAATAATCTCCATGACGGCTCGAGTTCAAGTTAAAATGAATGTCAGCAAAGCATGACCAATTGATGTTATCCCAGCTGCCACTGAGCCTCACTTGGGGTTATATTATACATTCAGAGGCCCCGTGCTACATGTGCACCAAACACCCAGAGCCAGGAGCAGATGGGAGATGTAGGCTCCCATACCTATCAGCAAGGAGAGACAGACATAATTGCATATTAATTCTGGTGCATCAAAACAATTACAGCATGCTTTGGTGTCACAGGTCGCAAATGTTTTTCCCATCACGCCCCACATGCAGGATAATGTTGTACACTGAAGTGGGGGGGAAGTGTTCTAGCAGCCTCCAGAAATTAAGTCAATAGAGGGATTTTGTTTCAACCCTTATTGATTTACTCCAGTCCCAAAATGCTTCCTTGAAAAAAAAAAGTAGAAGGAAGACGTTGGCAGCCTGTCAGTTAATAGATCATGCTCGCTGCAATTAAGATACATTCAGGAGTTTTGTTTTGTTCCCCGAATAAATGTTCCCCAAATCCCATTTCTCTCCAAGCAAGCAGCTGCATTTTATCCAGTTTCTGAAAGTTTTCCAGGCTGCTTAGATTTCTAATGGGGTGACAGGGAAACCACTTTTATTCTTCAGCAGGCCTGATGAAACTGTGACACAAACCTCCCCTCTCCCTAAAATCAGGCAGCGCTGTTGAACGGCAAAACAATAGCTGACGGTCAATTTTATTTTATTTTTTTTCTACCTCAGTTTTCAACTGAAATAAAAATCGTGCAGGGGAAAGGAGCTCTCCACACAGAGCTGAACATGGCATTTTCTATCCCCCATCAACTCCACGTGGAGGACGACATCAATGGTTTACACGGCAGAAACATGTCAAGCCTTAGTTTGCTTGGCTGGTGCCAACAAAACAACTCTGGAGTCCCAGTTGTTCACCAGCTACAGTTTTGTCTGAGACAAGGATTTCATTTAAACTTAGGTCAGTTTAGTGCACAAGCCCATCAGGATGGGATAGCACACCTTGACACACAGAGCTGCCACAAAGCACTTGTGCAAAAAGAAATGCCAACAGCTGACATGAAGCATGTTCCACTGTACATTTTGGTTCATTTTGTACATTTGCCAAAATTGCACCTGGCAACTGCAGCAAAATGCAAACAGTGCCACCAGCACGACGAGGACACTAACAAGTGTACGACATCCTCAGCAAATTACAACAACAAACGCCAAGGAAGCACTTTTCTAACCACTCCACTAATGATATCAACAGGAAGAAAAAAAAAAGCAAAACTTACAATAAATCAATAATCTGACCAGACTCAGTAAGAGCCAGTACACTTCATTTGCACTGTATGTCTCTTTCATCAACAAACAGCCAGAATTCTAGAGATGTTTCCCTTTTTTTTTCGCTCATATCACAATTTCCCCTTCCCTCAGCTCTTTGCTCCACACGTTGGAAGAAGCCCGAAGAGAAAGACAAACATTTTCTAAAACATATAATCAGAAGAAGAGATCTACAGCTGGCTGAGCAGAGCGAGCAGCAAGTGCTAGTGATAAAAGCATTATGTGGATCTCTTCTGCCACTGGCATCTCCTTCAGTAATTTAAGCAGAAAGTGTTCCCACCTTTTGTCACTTACCCTTTTTTGATCTTCCAGTCCATGTGTCACAGTCTTTCTTTTCTGCTGTTGGCTGGATTCAGAGCCAGGTTCCATTTCCCTGCTACAAAGACTCTTCCAGCCTCTTTAAGCTTCCTCTAAAAATCCATAGTATAAACAACGAAAATCTAAAAATAATTTTAAAAAAAGGCGAGATAATTCCTTCCAAACTCGTCCATTGTCTCTTATCATCCTTCTAAATTCCTGCTTGCCATCACTGCTCATTATCTTAACAAGCAGCCATTCTTGTGAGCCTCTATATCCTACAGGAGCTCGGATGAAGGTTTCCACATTCGTGCCTTACAGAAGGATGACAGAGCTGAATCCAAACCCAGTAGTTTGTGCCACATTATTGCTCCATCAGCAGCCTTTTCAGTGCATTCCTGGCACGGATAATTTGTATGTCAATAAAGGTGTAAATGTGCATTTAATCCACTGTGTTGATATTATCAGCATCCCTCTCATGGGCCACCTTCCTCCCATAAATCAATGTAAACACTTCGCAGCGATAATTGCCTTTTGCAAATCTAGCAGGTGTTAATTACGTAAAATCATCCATGCACACTTGTCATCTTCTTCTGTGTATTCAAACAAATACCTAGAAGAGAGAAAAAAAATAAAAAAGCAGTTTTTACCAGCTTGAAAGAAAACATAGCTACTGATGTTCTTTGCCCACCACCAGGAGCCGCGAGTCAGAACTGATACAATAATTACATGTTTTGAACATACCACACTTCTCATCCAAGCTCCTCAAAATGCTTTGATGCCTATTTAGAGTGTTACCTTGCCTCTGGGGCTTCTTGCATAGAACCAGCTCAGAATGACAATATGGCACATCAGAGGTGAACCTACTGCAACAGTACTGACTGAAGCCTGCGAGGACCAACTCAAAACTCAGCTTTCCAGGGTTCAGAGTCCCAGATCTAAAGCCAAATCCATTATTCTTCTGGGCTCTCTTACCCAGGGATCTTTCTCCACAGTCTGTAAAGCTATTGAGTGCCACCTCCCAAAAATCCTGACCATGATAATGCGTGAACAAACAGGTTCTATTATTGCTTGGGAAAGAAAGCAGAGCAGCACCTGAAATCACAGCTCAGCAGGTCAACCAGCTTAAAATGCTGCTCTCTTTGTACTGAGAAGCACAAGTTTACTACAAGAGACAAAGAGTCTCCTGAGTTAATTTGTAAGGTGGGATCAATATCAGCTGGCTTCAATATGCAGGCAGCAGGAAAAACATATTTACTCCACTGAATCCCATACGAAAAAGGCTAAACGTTAAATCAATTGTAGCCACCTCAGCTGAGCATGCTATAAGAGCACATATTTAGCTGCATGTTGTTACAAGCCTGGTAAGCACCAAAACAATCCAAACCTGTGTCCTGTGTAACAAAGGAACTAACAAATAAGAGCATCATCAGGCACTCTCCCACCACCGAAGGATAAACAGCATAAAAAATAGATTTCTCACAACACAGTGAGAAACGCTTGTTCTGCATGCTGAGGTCCCTTGTTATGCCAAGGCATAAATCTTGACAAGACAACAGGTAGAAATGCTGCTTTTGCCTATCACTTCAAATGCTCTCTCACCATGAAGCAGTAGGTCATTAAGCCAGTTCTCCTCCTTCTAAAGAGCACAGGAAAGAATACAGCTGATGGCAGCAATGCTTTGCCATTTGAAAGTAATCTAAAAACACGTCTAACCCACTTTACAGAGAAACAGGAGGTTTCTGGTTTTATTTTGAACCAGAATCTCCTCCTGAGCTGTAGTTTCAAACCTGCCAATAGCCAAAGAAATCAGACAGGCACCTTGAAGGCAATATATGGCCTCTGACCTTAGCAACAAATATCACAAGCAAAAAAAACCCAAATTTTATAAATATCCTCAGGTCCCACCGAGGAAAACTTTTTCCCTCCAGTGATTTCACTGTGATGTGACACATGAGACTGCATCAGTCACATCGTGTAATGCCATGCTGGAATAGCATGACATAACCAGTGCAACTAAGGACACAACATGAAAGGTCCCCTCAACTAGGGGAAAAAAAAGAAGAAGAAAAAGTGCAGTCCCTTGAAGTTCCTGTGCATTCAGTGTTCCAGCTTTAACCATCATGGAAACAGTCTCTCTGGGGAAACACACGAGGATCTGTTTGTATGTAGTACTCAGTACATGCCTGCAACCTAAGGCAGTGTGTAATAGGTATTTAGTGTCACTGCCCAAGTTAGCTACATCAAGCTTCATATGTTTAAAAAAATATATTAACAGGAGGAAAAAAAAAAAATGCATCCTGAAGCTTAAAGAACCATTTCGAGTCAGCCACAAACCAAAACATTTTTGACTATCTAGACCAGATTTTATTCTTACTATCCCCAGTAAAAATAAGTTTCACTTTTTAATCTCTCTGCGTATCTGACTGTGGAGATGGATTTATTAACAAATTAAATTTAACGTAAATTAATTAGCATTAAATACAAAACAAACACTTCAAGAAGAAAAAAAACAAAAACATAGTAAGGTTTGCTGGGGAAATCACCACACAGCCAGAGACATTGAAACCAACAAAAAACCCAAGCGACCCGAAATTTGCGTTACCCCATTCTCCCATCACAGCAACATCCAGAGCCCCCAGCTGGGCTCTAGACCCAGCTGGGCTACGAGTGAACATCCTCCCTGAAAAAACAGCTCTGAGAGCTCAGAGCCCACACCTGACCATAGCACGAACACGTTAACAGTCTCCACGAACCACAGGTGCATTGATATTCTTAAATTTCAGCCATAAGGGTTCCACCTGGATACGTCCTACCAGGCTCCATCCCCAACACAGGTCCCAAAAGGGTCCCCACCTGCACAGAATGTCGCTCAGAAATACCTCGCCGGGTACCCAGATCCTCAAGGACGCCGCCTGGCCGCCAGTCTTCCATCAAAAGTAGCGCAAATTAACACAACTTTCGGGGGGTTTTCTCATTAAAACGTAAGCAATCTCGCAACATCGGGAATTTTTAATTCCCGCGACTGCCCGCGTTTCGGAAACAAGCAAGCAAGCAAATCCACAAGTTCTTTTTTTTCCACACGGGGAACAGAAGCCCGGCAGCCTGCGAGTCCCGCGGCTCTGCGAGGTGCCAGACAAAACCCCGCGGCTCCGGGGACACCCGGGCCGGGCGGGCGCCCCTCCGGGGGCAGATGAAATAATAACAATAATAACAATAACATCAATAATAACAATAATATCAATAATAACAATAACAACAATAATAATAACACACAAACCATGGCAGAGGGCAGCGGCGGCAGCACGACCCGCCCGGCCCCGCCCGGCCCCGCA
>VXBN01006050.1:155233-181480 GCA_013397395.1 Sinosuthora webbiana
CTGAGGGTGGCGGGAGGCAGCGGCCGCCGCCCCCCGGCCACCTGCCCCTTCGGCTCTCCCGCGTCACCTGCCCAAAGAAACCCCCCGAGGCCGCAGTGTCGCCAGCAGAGCGCTGCGGGGAGGCTTTCGGACAGAGCGTGTCGTGTCCCTCCTCTGCCCAGCCCAGCCCGCTGTGCTACATCCCGTCCCCGTGCCTCGGGATGCAGGAGCATCGCTGCAGGACCGCGGGCACGCAGGTGCGGGGGATGCCGCCCGAGGGACATCGCGTGTCTGTGTTGTCCGCAAAGCACTATTGATGCAATATATTGTTGGTACCAAACGTGTCTTGATTAGGTGTGTGTTCAAAAACAAAACAGCTAATGTAAGCGTGGTATCCCCCTCTCGTTAGTGCAAATCCTGGCATTGCTTGGAGCAGGGCCAGCCTGCTCCGGAGCCTCGCGGGTGTAGATTCACTCCTCGCAGAGACACTTAGGAAGCTCAACACCAGTTCTGGAAATCACAACCAGCTGCACTCCAGAAGGTTCGGCACAAGCCGTCTTTGGTCCAACACGACTTTCTGGCCCAGGAGACTTCAAGTAGCCTTGGTCACCCTGCCTGGCCCACACGGCTTCTGTGAGGGAGCAAAAGGAGTGCTAGCAAATACTATCACAGATGCAAAATAAGGGAGGGGAGGAAGGCTATATCCAAAGATTTGGCCCCAAACTGAAATGCACTTTGTGTACTGGGAGTGCTGTAACATGCTGTGTTCTGAGCAGAATGTTACCATCAAAGTGAAGGCTGGCTGGAGGCCACAGAAGTGGGATAATGTTGAGGGACTGTTGGTTTCTGAGGGCAATCAGCTGGTCATGCTTCACCACCTGCTCTGACTACAGCCCAAGGAACCAAGGGTGGGCACTGCCAACCCCCTTCATGAGAGACCAGAGAGGAGAGGAGTGGCTCCTGTTCCATGGGAGCATATATTCAGGAGCATCATCAGTTTTCATCCTTCCTATTCCAGACAGGAATATCACCAGCCCAGCTTTTCAAGGCATTTTCCTCATTTTCTCTCTACACTTGCTAGTTAGTCCTGTGTGTGACTCTTTCTGTGGCACCTCATGCCTGAGCAAAGAAAGTTCAGTTCAACCCCAAATAAAATTACAGCTACAGTCTTGCCCTGCTTTTATCTTTATCCTCAAGGCTCGATTCATCGGAGCTTTCAGCCCAGTGTTTGGTACATCTGCCAGTAAATAAAATTTACATCTCATTTAGACCAGTTCTTGGGTTCTGTACTTTAAATGTCAAAGTGTGTGGCCCCTGTAAAAAGTAACCTATGAACTTAGGTTGCCTGAGGATTTGTTTAAGCTTACCTGGAAGAACAAGATGTCACAAACGCCTGGGCTGCTGTGGCTCTTGGGACCTTTGGGGACAATGTGTCTTGCAGAAGGCTTCTTCGCTGTGACTCTCCATCTGGCCTGTGCTCCAGGGCCTTGTCAAGCATTTTGAGGCACTTGCTGACTGCCAGATTCCATGGAAGATGACATTTCCGTCACTTTGTGACCCAACTGCCTTTTTTTTGTACCTATATTATTTTCCGTGTAGACAACAGGAATGAGAAATTAAGCCAAACTGGTTCTTTGGCAAATTCAGGTGGTGTTTTAGGATGGTAAGAGATGGTTTATAATGCACTACTTGGAAACTCTGCTTCTACTGTAACATTTTTATGTTTAGAAAATCTTCTTTTAAAATATGTGGCTAGAAGTAGAAAAGAAGATTAGAACAGCCTAGTCTGTGATAAAGGAAAATTTCAATTCAACGGGACTGCTGTAAAGGCCCTTATTTATTTTTCTCAGCAGTTGCATTCACTCGCTTGCCTGCAGCTTTAGTAGCTGTGGAGGTTTTCTTCTGTAAATTCTTCAAAGTGATGGATTTTCCCTTTGAAAGAATGCTTGACTGTAGAGAACTACAGAAGTGTAACCTTTTTTATTTTTTTTTTCCTCTACACATGTGATGCTTTGAGCTTTGAAAAGACGTGTGTACTGCCACCTCTTTTGTTAATTTGCATGCCAAGAGCCTAAAAATTTGCATTACTGGCTTCATATTCTCCAACTGAAAGGCAAGGACAGTGACCTCCCACTCTTTCCAGTTAAATGTCATCTGAAATACATGTTCCTCTCCTCAGACTAGTGAGACATTCAGCATTTCATGAATCAAAGAAGCACAAGTCTTATATTTATTGATTAAATGTTGTGGTTGTTGCAAGAAGCAGTAGTGTACAAGGTGTTGCACATAAGCACCCTCCCCAATGCTTACAATTTACGCAGATAAAAGGCAAGAGAAAAAAAGGAACATTTTAATCTCTGTTTTAGAAGCAGAAGGCTATGGCACAGAGCTGATGAGGAGAATTTGCCAAGATCACATCTCCCAGCTGAATCGGCATCTTAACCACAAGTATTCCTGCTCTTGTTGGTTCTTATCCTTTTGATGTATTCCTGTTAGATAGGTAAAAGTAATCGTGTGTAAAGTTACAGCCTTGGACTCTAAAAGGATAATGATCGAAGTCCAAGTTCTCACTGGACATTAACACAGAAATAATTCTCTTATTTAAGAGTCCATACGTAACCAAAGGCAACAGTCACTGTCCTGTAAAAATCAGTAACAAAGCACTTGAAATGCACACCTTTAGTCCAGGGATAATGCCAATCAAATCCCAGTACAATTCCTAGGAAAAAGTCAGTTAGTATTTTCACAGAAAGGAAATAATTGTGGGGTAGGAGCAGCAGCTTGGGACTCAGGACTCCTGAATTTGGCAGCTTTTTGTCATCTAAGGCCACCCTGAGCTCTGTGGAGGCACACCAGGTTCCCACAGGATAAAGTCTAAATGCCAGCCATGCACTGTGAATGTGTGAAATCCCAGATTGCCTTTTACCACAAATTCTGTAGGGGTTGTACTGAACAAGCCCTTCCTCTTGGCTGGAACTCGGGGGTAGCAAGTCCTCAGTGATTCAGTGCACACCGACACTGGCCATGCTTTGGAGCTGTGATCTCAGCATGGACAGCAGGGCCTGGCCTGGAGCATTTCAATCACCATTGCAATGCAAGGTTTCTTTGGGCTGTGGGAGTCGTGATGCCATACACCCACTCTTTGCCATAAGCATTCAGAAATATGAGGCTTCCTCTGCAAGGGCCTTTTTCCTGACACTGCTAAATGTCAGAGAAAGTTCAGCTCTAACACGTTAAAAGATGCCTAAAAATACTGAATATTATTCATGCTCTCAAAGAACTAGTTTTTATTGGAAGTGAAAAAATGTTTCATAATTAGAAAACAAAACATTCACGAAGAGCTACACGCAATTCATCATCTGAAGAATTTAAATCATTTAGCTTCAGATAATTCAGCTTTGATCCATTAACTGTAAGTGTCAACATTTCCTGAGGTGTTTTCACAGACTTTTGAGGACAATCTTGAGTTCATTTGTCTGTGTGTCTGCTGCAGGGTCTGGTAAGACATTCTGCTACAAAACTGATGGCTGCAATGGTAGGAGTGTTTAGATAGCAAAAAAACCCAGGGATGTTAAACTAAAATAGCAAAGCTTTCATTAATTTTTCAGGCTCTGTTATGTACCTTTTAGCTTTTGGCTGTAGCTAATCAATTTGAATGTTCATATAAGTTCTGACTTTAGGCAATGAATTCTTTAAAATGTCTTATTTTGCATTTTTAAGATGCTATTGTGTAATGCATGTAGATTAAGAAAAGCTTTTGCTTTTGGGGATAGAATGCATCTTTAGGATCTATTTTACCTCTCTGACACCCAATGTAACCTTGGAAAGATTAACTCTTGAGATAGCTAATAGGTTTCCTTTAGGACAGCCAGACCCTGTAATTCTTCATGGTATTCTTTGGCATGAGGGGGATCGGTTTTCCTTTTTAAATATGAAAGATTTCTTTAAACAACATTTAGGTTTGGAAAAAGAAATCAAGTGCTGATCAATTGCATGCAACAGGTATATAATATCCTACAAGCTGTTTCACCCACTTACTTCTCCTGTGGTCTGAAAGCCGTTCAGACTAAAGAGAAAGCTCAAACACTAAATTTTAACAACAGCTTTGAAAGAAAAAGAACAGCTGTTCTCTAAAAATTATGTCCCCTATACTTGTTAAAAGGTGGGCTCCTGGACCTCTTTGGTAAGAAATATGTGGATTCCTCACTCATGGCTCCTAAAGACTAAGAATTTATTTCACAGCGCCTTATATTTCAGTGTAAATATTGTTGTTATTGTTAGCTCGCATCTCTGTCATGCTCAGAGTTGTCAGTCTATATTTCAATGGTGATAAAATGTTTATTTCTTCAAAGTAACTGACTCCCTTCACGGCCTGTGTCTCCCATGGTCACTCATTACTGTAATGAAACACCTTTGCAAACATTAAATTCAGATTGTGCTGAGCTGTATTTTGGATTTGTGCAGAACACACAATAATATAGATAGTAATATTGACAATACAGAGATATTTTTGTTATGTCTGAGCAGGGCTTACACAGAGACAAGGCTTTTTCTGCTTTTTGTACAGCCAGGCTGGTGAGGAAGCTGGGGAGTTGGGAAGAGACACAGCCAGGACAGGTGACCCCAGCTGACCAAAGGGATATTCCAGACCATGTGGAATTGAGCTCAGGATATAAAGTGGGGAGAAGAAGGAGGAAGGGGGATGTTTGGGCTGGTGGTGTTTGTCTTCCCAAGTAACTATTGCACATAATGGGGCCCTGAACACCTGCCTGCCCGTGGGAAGCAGGGAATTAATTCTTCTTTTGCTTTGCTTGTGTACATAGTCTTGCTTTCCCTAAGAAACTGTCTTTATCTCAACCCACGAGTTTTTACTCTTCTGATTCTCTCCCTGATTCCACTGCTGGGGGAGTGAGCGAGTGGCTGTTAGGGTTTTGGCTACTGACTGAAGTTAAACCACAACAGTTCATTTTCTCCTCACCGTTTTCAAGATTTCTGTGCTTTGCTTGAACAGGACACCTTGAGAGTGCCTTGGGAGAGCCACATTCAAACAAGTTCTCTCTCTCTCTCTTTTATCTGAATGCAATGTGCCTCACAAGTCAGTCACGTATGCTGCAAAAGGCCGTAGACTGCGCACAAACATGTTTAATGAAGCTGAATATTGCAAGCACAAGCAGTAAAAATATTTTGTTTACTTAACATTTACACACACTCAAGTAAAAGCTTGTTGCGTCTGGTTGGCTAAGCTTGTTTTCAAAAGGGACCTAGAAGGCCGAAAAAGTTAAAGAAATCAACATATGCATAACAACACAATCATTCATATTAGCATTCTGGTTAAGTCAATGATTAATTCTCCTTGGAGGATGAAGTGGTGGTAAAACAACTCTAGCCTAATATCTAGTAGCAATATTACAGTCAACTCAAAATTCCAGATTATATCAACACATGCCTATGTAATACAGGAGAAACTTTCAGGCCTGGAGTTTAAAGAGAAATCTGAATAACCATATGCTTATTTGAGTATTTAAATATAGGTTGAAACTAGCTGCTCTCCACCACTGGCTTGTAGATATCTGCTCTGTCTGCAAAGAAAGAGGTCAGTAGACTTTCCTACTGACTTTAAATGGCTGAACTGGAAGAGCAGGATAATGTCACAGCAGCAGCAGAAAGGAGGATTTCTGAAAAACATTGGCTCTTGTCAGAAATGAATATGAACTCCAGTGGGAAGATGAGAGACACTACAACTGTATCTTTTTGAAAACACGACTAGCTGCTCTTTCTTGGACAATCTGGGTATCTGGAATGTCGTAACTGAGCATTGAATTAAGGATGGTGAGGTTTTTCCCTGCTGATAAAGAGTTCTCTGTCCTATTTATCAGTAAAGATTGCAATACCACGAAACATTGCCCAGCTGGGGGCTGTAAGATCAGCGCCGAAGAGAAAACTGAAACCTTCTGGTTTTTTATGCTGACTTTTCATGCTGACTCAGAAGACAGGAAATTGAGCCTTTCCTCTTGGAAACAGTGAAAGATAGTATGGGATGCCTCATGTGGATCAAGAGGGCGATCACAAATGCCTGGAAAAAGCAGCTTTCCACAGATTTTAGCTTGTGGCTACAGCCAAGAGGGAATTTCTTCTTTCAGCAGGCCTGGAGAACGGGACTTCCAATATCCAAACCAAGAAGCTGAGGTGGCAACCCTTATTTCCTTGCTCTGACTCTGTCCTTAAATATGTGTACTCCAAGGTCTCAAAAAGGCTTACTTACAGTTCTCTGAGGCTTCTTAACAGTTCCCCTCTCTCCAGTTTTCTTTCTAGGGAAAAAGAAGTTACTGAGAATGACCATGGACAATCTTACAGCTTCAGAGATAGAAACAGAAGCAGCCGAGTTAATGGATGATCTAGTGGCTCCAGATAGAAGTCGGTAGGCAAATATATTCTATGCCGGGATAAAACCCTGAGAAACCTGATCTGATGTCCTTGCTTGGAGCAAAAGTTAGGGCTAGAGATCTTCTGAGGCCATTCTAACCTGAATTATCCAATCATCCTGTGAAAATGAGGAATCTGCTTTACAGAAACATGTGGAGATGTTAGGATAAAGAAGATGGTTCCCATTTAGAAAACAAATGATGCATTTTGAAAAGATCGTATTAGGCCAATTATTTTACAGTCTGAAGTGACATAAACCTGGTAGAGGAACTTGTGTTTTCCTAATGTGAGCCTATAGAGAGAGCAGTGTAAATCTTTCAGCATTGATGCAGTCTTACAGGATTCAGCTGGATATAACCAGGACCACATTTTTAATTGGGGAAGCACAGAATAGAAGATTAAAAACATTGCTAAGAAGTTTTTACATTAACTTTGTTAATATGAAAAAGGTTATTTTAAGAATGGGCATTTGCAACCTCATGTTATCTGTACATCAAAGGAAAATAGATTTGCCTTGATTCTAAGGTAAGTTTGTGTGATTATAAAGATCTTCATGAACAGGTGAGGTAAGGAAGAGAGAAGCTGGGAGTTCACATTTTTGCTTTAATATTTTCCACTTCTATAATCTCTTTTATCTAAGGATTTCAAAGACCTCTATGGACATTAATGAATTAAGTCTCACAGCAGTCCTGAGAGAAAAGGTAATGATTTAAAGATTGAAATTCAAAGAGATGAATGGATATAAATGGGAAATAGCCTTCTTAAAATATCATATACTATTCAGACCATATGGAAAATCCAGTTTTCCTCTTTCTATCTATCCCATGTGCCTTCAAGGCAATTCACAGTACACAGGAAAAATTGGTAAGAAGTGTTTACAACTGTTTGTATACAGACAGATTGGATGCAATGACAACATGGGAGCAGAAATAAACAGGGAATAGATCAGTCTGGGAAAAAAAAAAAAAGTGTTGTTTTGAACATGTTCAACTTAATTTTGGCCTTTAGAGGTAACAGATTTTACAGAACACTTTCATACTGAAGTGGATTTGCTTTACAAATTACCACATTCAGGACTGTATGAAGTCACTTAGCCAAGACAGTAGAGTTGGAGAAAGGCTCTCCTGCTCAGAACCAAACCCAGTCTCTGAACACAGAGGGCTTAGCAAGGAAAGGAGTCTTGGTTCTCATTGGAATGCACAATATATAGTACATTTAAATGCACTTATGTCTTTAATGACCAGCTGCATTCCTATGCCTTTGCTAACCTGACAAGTTTTGTGTGTAAGTAATTCTATTGATAGCTGGCAGAATTCATCCCAAATGATGCAGTGGCATGTGCAATGATAAAAACAGCATCTTTTAGAAAGGAGGCAAAGCCTTTGATGCACAGGGACATGAAATTTCAGGAGGTCTGTGAAGTCTTGCAACTTTTCTTCCCCCTTTATGTTTCCATTGGTCACAGATACACTTTCCTCTCAAGCACATTTGCAGTTCTCCAAGCTGTAAAAATTCATAAGCAGGACCCAAAGGGGAAGTGCCTTGTATCTTCCAAAGAGAATATGTGCTGTAATCATGTAATGAGAGATCCCTCTTGATGTACAGCTTTCATTCAATGCAAGAGTCAACAGTCATGTTAAGGGCATGTAATTTCCCAACTCAGAAGTTCTTGCTGTCCTGAGGCATAAGGAAATGAAACTCTTTGCAATTTGATTTTTTTTTCCCCAAATTGTTTTCTTTTATTCATGCTTTGAACAAAGCTAGAAACTCAGAAGTATCTGCTTACAGAGAAAAGAGCGTCACATCAATCAAGAAAACCTGCAATTACAAGTGGAAGCTCATTTCACACTCTGTAAAAAGCAAACAAGACCTGAGTTATAATACGTGCATAGTAACGTTTATTTACCATTATAATCATCAAGCTTCAAGATAAACATCTAGGAGCAATTTTTCCCTTCCTGTAGGAGGACATCTATCCCTCTGAAACTCCTCTAAAGTCTTAGAAAGTAAAAGCAGATGTACCAAGTCATGCCAAAACGCAGTTTTCTTCAAACTCCTATCCCTAGCAGAGCTCAGAAACCAAAGCCTGTGAGGAGATATAGGAGCAAAGCAAGCACAGTTATATTTATGTACTGTAGTCCCATTTTCCAGCAATTTGTGGCTCATAGCCTGAGCCAGGCAATGCCTCTTGTTCTTGTATCAGAAAAGAGAGTAAGTGAATATTCCCAGAGCTTCTTCTGAAAATAAACAGCTGGGCATCACAGGCACCCAGGCATTCCACACCATTTCCTCCTCTCTTTCCACTGAAATAGGTAAAACTGTGGGTGAATTCCCATAGGGATGCAGGGGGAAGACAAAGCAAAACTCTTCTCATTGCTGCCCAGTGAAAGGACAGGAAGAAATGGGCCTGGGCTGAAATACAGGAAATTCTGGTTCAATACTTTTAAAGTCTTGGTTTGGGTTTGGTTGAGGGTGTTTTTTGGTGGGTTTGTTGGGTTGCTGTTTTCTTTTTTCTTTGTTTGTTTTTGTTTGGTTTTTGTTTGTTTGTTTTGGGGTTTTTGTTTGGTTTTTGTTTTTTTGTTTTACTTTAAGTATGATCAAATGCTGGAACAGGTTGCTGATGAGGCTGACTCTGTTTGAACAGGGGGCTAAACTAGATGAACTCCAGAGATGCCTTCCACCCTCAGCTACTCTGAGTAATATTCCATGAAATATCCTTGGATAGCAAATAGTTGTGTGTTGTAAAAGCTCCAGGCTCAAAGAATTTCTATTCTTTCTGGCTTGAACCTTCAAGGACTTGAAACTTCAACTTCTGCAGCCCAAGCTCTTGTATCCTTTAGGGATGACTGCTGTTAGGCCAGAAAGTCACATGCCCTGAGTCATTCTCCACAGCTTCAAAATGAAGACATTCCTCCAATGTGTGGAGAATTACCTGATAATGTTTATCTTTAGTTGTCTTGTATGAGCAAGACAACCATCTTTGAAATAGGGGCTGTTCCAGCAAAAGCTTCTGGTTTTTTTTTTCCAAAACTTTTTGTGTAGCAGATGCTTGTGCACCAGCAGTTTGTCACCTTGAACAAACAGTTTTAATGACTGGTAATGAATATAAGATCAAAACAGTCTCTCTGGTCCTTCAGTTATATAGATTATAAGTAGGCAAAATAATACAGAAAGAAAGAAAGAAAGGGAAGCTTTTGAGAGGTCTGCAAAATTCAAGCTCCCAAACTGGGGTTCACCACAAAAATCTTGGCTGCTGGGTAACTCTGTGACCCTACAGTAGCACACAGAGATAATTACAACTAAAATGCACATCAAAGATAGTTTTAATCAGATTTCAAAGAATAAAGGAAACATATTTGTTCCCAAGGCAGGTTAGCTGAATATTGAGTTGTCTTCTTGTTCGCTCCTGCTGCTGTCAAATCCACCTGCTATGGTCTCTCCCTTTATTTTGTAAACTGTAAAACTATCAATGGTTGCTAGTTATCACACCTTGTCCTACTTAAAACACCATATAATCAAATTTTCATTTCAGTTAACAGGAACTGTCTGTCTTTCTTTCTTTCTTAGTGACTACCTGCTCCTGTGCTAATTGAATCAGTTCAAGCAGTTACAGAAGAATTAAAGCCCATCCGAACATTAACCAAAATTTACTGGAGTGCCAAACAAACCTAAAACATTTACTTTATGCTGGCAGTCCTAACCTGCGACACCTTTAGATGCAGAAGACAGGCAGGGGGGAGGGAAGAGCGGTTGCAGGTGAACCCCAGCTGGGAAATGTGCACTGAACCCCTCTGTGTACGAAGCAGTTGTCAGCCCGAGAGCTGAATGAAGCAGGCAAGAGGGAGCCTGAGAAAGAGCAGGAGGCACAGCGTGAGCTGGGCCTGCCCTCTGCAGTGCTCCTCACTTTGGTGGCAGCATGTGCCTCAGGGGAACAACTTTCTGCCCTTTTCTACACTGTTAAAGCTGAACAAGAGTAGGGGAAAAAAACCTAACGAACCTTAAGGTCCAAGGTAACAACTGGATGATGTTTATTTTGGCTAAGTTCTTCTTTAGAAGTCAATGTCTCCCAGGCTTTTTGAAGGAAGGAATCTTTTTCTTTCTTGAAGATTGAAATAAAATTGATACCAATAAAAAGTCCCTCTATTTCTCTGGTAATTTCACTCGAAATTTGATTGCTACTGCTTATGCCTCGTAGGAGAAATTTCTCTATGGGAATTGCATGTAGAGACCAGGTCCTTGAACACAAAAAGAATCCATACCCTAAAGCACTGGATCAATCCTGTAAATACAAACATGCTTGCCTTTCCCATCTTCCCATCTTAATTTGGTAATTTATTTTTGTTTAATTTTATTATTTCTCTGTCTGGGTGGGGGAGAGGGGGAGCGGAGCAAAGAATGTTATGACTATTGACCTGAGACAGTCTCCTGGAAATAATCTAACAGCAGGGAACAGCAAGTCCTTTTCAAAACCAATGAAGCAAGAAAATGCTGTTGACCAAGCTATTGTGAGAGATTTGAGGAAGGGGAGGGGGGAAAAATTATGGAAAAGAAGGAAGAGGAGGGATAAAACTGTGCCTTAGACTCATGCTTTCTATTTCCTTTAAAAGAAGCCCACATATTTCCAAGGCCACCACTTTTATGGGATCTCTGTCTCTCTCTAGCCCTTGTTCCAAAGAGATGCTGGTTTTAGCAGCAGTCAGATGTCATGCTTAGGTTTATGAGGGCAGTTTTGTTCACAGTGTGCAGTGCTCCACAGCCTTGGATTTTCCTTGATCTGTCTCTCCTCACAACGCCCTGCAGTAGCTTGGAAAAACAAGACAGTATTTCTGTAGAGTTAATATCTGTTTACGTCCGTCTTCAGGGGAGCTCCATGGTTTCTCACTGCCTGAGACATGAGAATTCTGAAATCTTCACATGTTTACTTAAATGCATTTTAATTGGGCATAGCTGACAGGAATAAACAAGCAAGCAAACAAACAAACCACATTCCCAGTCCTAATGAGATCAGCAGCATTGCCAGGACCATGTTCCCTGTGAAATTACGGCCTTGGAGAGGCCCTGAGGGTGAGGAGGACCTTGCTCAGATATAAGAAAACATATTTTGTTACTTCAAGATGTTACTTCCAGTCCCAGCTGGGTCAAGCACTGCAGTAAAGCTGGGCCTAAAAGCACATGTAGTACAGATATTAACAGTTTGCTTTCTACAGATGCTTTTTTCTCTACAGAAATCCCTTTTGTTTTCGAATTACAATGGACAACACTGATATATTGTTGAATCTGTACCTAACAGTAGTTAAAAACATAACAAAGTACCTATATAAGCTCTCAAATAAAAAAAAACATTAAGGTTCTTAAAGAAATTAAGATAGACTATAAATGATGGTTGTGTGAGAGAAACTTCCCACTCAGGATTGGGGGTTTTGTTTGTGTTTAATGATCTTTGGTTCTTTTTGCTGATCCCTCATTCTTTTTGTGCATGTGCACAGGCACATGGAATAGTTTCTCACTCAAATACAAAACCCTTGATGTTAATTCATCTTTTGAGTTAATCCATTTCCACTGAAAGCCAAGTGACTGAAATTATTATTGTTGGGGCTGACAGCTGGGGCCTCCATCAGGAACCCGTAGCAGTGAGTTTGACTTTCCTGATTCCTCGTCATTTTCCCCAGATCGGGCCCACTAATCTAAACTGTACTTAAACAAAGGGAGGTTTTTGTTTGTAAGCGTTAGAAAATCCAACACTGAAGTTGTGCATGAAGTCTGGCTTTTATTGATGGTGTTTGTTGGTGACACAGACCCTATTTTCCCACCACATCATAAAGGAGAGTGGAGTCCTGCTCTAAACTGTCAGAAATCATCTATTCTTTTTACTCAGATATGTGTAGCCACTATTCACACAGAGAAACTTTGTGAATAAGTTAGCACATATTTACATTTTTAACTGTGATACCACACTTCAGGATTCTTTTTCTAAGGACAAATTCCATGCTTATTTCAAGAAGTAAAATCCAAAACAGAAGAGGTAGGTTTTAAGAACTTCATATAGTTATCTATAAAAGAAATTTCCTCTACTGTGTTACAAGGCAGATGTTCTGCAGAAACACCAGCACCAATGTGCAGGGAAAAGGAAGCTGAACTATTGATGAAATAGTCAGGATACTTTTCCCCATGTTTAGGTATCAAATAAATAGCCAAGAAAATGTAAATTAAAAAGACTAAACAAAAAAAGCCACAAACCACCTTTTGGGATGAAAGCAAGCATGTGTAATGGAAGCCCAAAGGGAAATATATTCAGAAGCTGTAAGTGCTGAAAATGAAGGCTTAGAATGAAAGCAGCTCTTCAGCCATAACTCTACTGCCACTAACATAAAGCTATAATCTTTTTTTCCTATGTTCTCATTATTATCCAAGCACTAAGTGTCAGTTAAGAAGATGTAAGAGAGCAGGAATTTTCAGCGGGGTGGAAATCTTTCGTCGCCTGTTTTCGTATGTAAAGGAATGTTACAATTTTGTCCTGGCTTTTAACTAATCTTGGGTTTACTGCTGCTGTGACAACCTTTTAAGGAGGTAGAAAGTGAAATGAAATGATACTGTTACACTCTAATAGACTGAAAGGGCTTTTTTTTTTTTTTTTAACCCAAAATAGCAGTTTCAATATTAACACTGGTAGGGTTGAAGCCCATATCTGTGATGAAATTGTGAAAGAAGCAGAAGCAAATTTGCTAGCAACCAGGAAAAGACACCACATGAAGCTTCTGATATATATATTTTTTTTTTTCCTCCTGGTATTTTGAGGGCTGGTAGTTAAAATGCAAGTGCCTGGAGTCAAAGAATTTCTTTGTTGACAGATTTTCCCATTAGTACCAGAAAGAATATTATTTTTGTTGCTTAACTGTTTTACAGAAGATAAAATAGAAGCATTGCAAAGGGAAATGATTTATGAAAAAGGTTCTCCTCATCCACCATCTGCCATTCTTTCATAATGTAGCTCCTGTAACAACAGTCTCTGAGGTGTTCAAAATACTGTTTAAGGAATAAAATATTAATCAGAGCAAGAAGGAAAACAAAATATAACCATGAGCTAGCAGTCAGTGTCAACCTACTGTTAGTTTTAACTCGTAACCAGATGTTTACAAGGTTTCAGAGTTAAGGCAGATTATGGGTTTTAGTAGGATATCTGGATTTTGAACTGACCAGAGAAGAAATTTGGATTCGTTGCATTCATTTACTTCCTCTTAGGGTGAAAAGACTGTTTGGCTGCAATTCCTAGGATGTGTGCAACATTTTATTCTTTTTCAAAAGAATGTGTGGAAATTATAAATATGTACATTGAGGTACTTGAATTTATATAGCATTTGTTCACTGTTTCCATGAGACATAAAAGTACCTGATCAGAAAGGAAAAAAAAATAGCTCTCCCTTGTCCTAGAAGGATACAAAGTTGAGTTCACACAAAAATTTGTAGCTCAAAATAAACCAGATGCTGCTTGTTCCAACAGGCAAAACCAGAAATTGTCTTTGGGGGTAACTTCTGACCAAGTTGCTGTATTCAGGATCTTCTACTTTGTTAAGTTAGACCTAACACAGAACAATCTATTACATTTTACTGCAGGTACTAGATTTTCCATCCACAATTCAGGACCCTAGAGCACAAGAACTAATACCTCATTGACAAGAGCTCTGTTTACTGACCAAACTTATTTAGTGCTCTTTTACATAGCTCTTAAAGGGATAAGGGCTTTCTTCTTTCTTCTTGATCCCTCTCCCTACAACTGGAGAAATCATTAATACAACAGAAGATCTTCAAAAAGAAGTTCTTTTGTATGGGGAGAGCTCTTAGCACAGCATGACCTGGAGAATGAAACAACCCAGTCCATATTTAACCATAAACATTTTCTTAAGAAATAGCCCAGATCATCGTGTTCAAGTTTTCAATCCATGTACCTCATCACTCACACAAGAAAAATTACATTATACCTCTTTAAGAGAAAGTGATTTAAAAATATCAACAGTAGAGTCTCAGCTATGTTAACAGCAAGACTTAACTGCTTATTGTACATTAATCAGCCTTTCACAGGGCTTTGGGTTGGGCTTTTTTTTTTTAGTTAACAGTAAAATGAAGAAGTAAAGTTTAGGGCCCAAAGTATTCTCATGCCTAAGAGTTTCTGTGTCTCTACTCTGTGGGTAACCAGGCAATAAAATCCTTGGGTCACCCACAAGGAAAGCACTCAAGGCTGCAGTCATGCATCCACGCTTTGGGTATTGTCTTCCAGTTCCTCAATTTCACACTTTACTAGAAGCACGCGGTGACAGCACGTTTCAATTACTTGCATCTGAATCAATATTGATGAGCCTGAACTGCAGCGTTTGAATCTGCACTTCTGATATGGAGACAGTATCCTTTTGAATTTTCTAATGCTGTCTGGTTATCCTGATCCTGAACACAGCTTGCTGCATCCTAAAGAGACATATTAAAGCAGGAACACGGCAACAAACACGTTACTTACTACAAATCCTGTAAGTGTGGTAGCTTTTCTTAGCAGAGAAAAAGCATTTCCTCCCTGAACCTTAGGAGAAATGAAATACATCCCCTGCTGCCATAAGTAATGACAGAAAGCAGCGTTTTAAGATACTAAGTGGTTGCTCTATTTATTCATGCCCATGGAAATTACACGTTAGCTTGCCACGTGCACAAACGGATTCACATCCATAAATCGCAAGTAATCCAGCAAAGTTTACTGCAGCACAGTTAACTCATTTTGGGGGCTTGTCAGCTCTGCTAGCATCACCCCCACTGCCTCAGAAGAAGATGGGAATCAGTCCAAAGGATCATCCAAGGAAGCACAGTCGTGTGGCGTATTACTACAGCAGCTCTTCGGTTGATATAGCAGCAGCTAACTAGTATAGACTTCCAGCCCGGAGCCATTTCTACATGAATACGGGTCTGAGTTAATACAGCCTGAGCTAAACTCACTCTTATCTCACTCAGAAATAGCTTAGTAGCCAGGAAGTCCTAGTCCAGGACAAGCTTTTCTGTTACTTTATGATCAGGAAAAATGACAGCCATAGTCAGTATCTAATGGTCATCTATTCTCTCCCATATTCCCCTTGCTCCAGGAAAACAAAGGAACATTGAAACATGTCTGCTGCTGGAGTTCACTCAACATTTCTATAATTATCCCTGCTGAGAAACTCATTTTAGAGAGGGTTGGATTTTTTTTTTCCACAGAGAAGGGAAAACAGATTAATTCCTTGGCAACAAAATTCTAATTAATCAAAAATGTGGCTCTATTCATACGTAGCTTCTTCATTACAATATCAGATGTTTACTGCTGAAATTATAGTCTTGATTCAATGCAGAATCGGGTGGCTCTTAAGATTTAATTATAAAAAATAAAAATTAGGTTTATTGACTCCGTACGAGTGTTTATCTTGATCTGTGATTCACTGATTACTGAGAGAAATGATTCAACATGAGGCAGGACTTTCTGCAAACAACTGGGGAAGCATGCTTATCTCCAACCCAACAGTCTGTCAGTCACCCTGGCAAACCATCCCCACGATCTGGCTGTGGACCCGCTCAGCCTCATTCCAGCAATTAGGTGAAGGAAAACAAAATTTGCAAGAGCAATCTGGCCTGAGTGTGAAGGCCACTTAAGGCACTGCTAGCACTGCCACCAAGGTCATTGGTTTTGGTACACAAAACTTCCATCGTGCCTTTTCCAACAAAGAAGTAGCTTTCCATGCCAATACCCATCCACAGTCAGACTGCATTTCCTTCGGGAGCACATCTCTGCTCTCTGAAACTCATGGAATAGGGAGCTTTTGTCTTTTCATAACTGAATGAACCTGACCCTGCTTCCACCCAAATCTACTGCTGAAATCAGGACATTGATTAATGTATTTAATTGCTTCAAACTTGAAAATGCTGGTTTGTGCATTCTGTAAATTCTAAAGGAAAAGTCTTGAGCTTTGCTTACCTCTTTGCTTACTCTCTTTGATCGTGTGTTCAGATGAAACCCAGCTGTTGAGATGTGAACTGAAAGCCAGCAGTGGTGCTGGCTTCCACAGATTTGTTGAATCTGTTCTTCCACAGATTTGTTGAATGTGGAGAAATGAAGAACAGACAGATGTGTCTGAACCTTGCTTTCCCCCCCCACTCCCCAAGATAAAAAACACTCCAGAATTTACCTTTTCTTAATGTAAAGATAGTAATTTAAACAGATTAAGAAAGCAATGGGTATCTAGGCTAAATGAATAAAGAGGGTATATTCTTGCTTCTACAAGCTCAAGAGATGGTAAAAAGCTGAGCTCTTAACATACTCAGTAAGCTGAACTCTCACACTCCCAGGCCTCTGTAATTTTGATAAGCAGCACCTTCTTTCCCTCAGGATCTTTTAGTCTACACCATCTTCTAAAATAAAGTACCTCTGCTCCATCCCACAAAATTCATCCAGGGAAATCTTCCCTAGTAAGACAGTTGAAGTTCTTCTCTACACAGGGACATTTGAACTTCTCTGTCCTGTTTCCTTATGATGGCCTTAAGCACAGGAGAACATTCTCCTGTTGAAGCTCTGTCACTTGTAGAGCATAATTGACTTTCTGTTAGGACAGAGAAAGAAAGACATTGCAATGGAAAAGGGAGGGCATCCACCTGCCATTCTTGCTCTATGCTAAACAGCACTCAGGTATTTTGTGTGAAGTAATCACTGAAGGCACCAGGAGCGTGTTCTCATAGGTGAAGGTGCTGTGACACATTCTAATTCTTTTTCACTCTTTGGCCCAATAAATGTTTGCTTATCTATAATGCAGAAAGTTTAAAATAATCCCAGGCATAGCCAGAGGCAGCTGTTTGGGGAGGCTGGACTGGGAAGCTGGAATGGGCTTGCCTAGGGGGAAGGGGCTCAGTATCTAAAGTCCACAATCAAGTGAAGAGAGCAAGGATTCTGGAAAATCTAAGGCCATCTTTCCAATAAGCACCTGATTGCTGGAGAATCCATCCTTGTGTATTTTGTGCTGGTGAACACCATATGAAAACAGACTCTTTGTTTCAGCTGATGCTCCTGGATGCTGCTGTAACTCAGACAAGAAACAGCAGGAGGAAATAGCTGGTTGTTGTCCCAGCCTGGTGGCAAACCACCCATTGGTGACCTTATCACTCTCTACAGCTTCTTGAAAGGTGGTTGTAGCAGGTGGAGGTTGGTCTCTTTCTCCAGCAACTGACAGAATGAGAGGACACAGTCTTAAGCTGCACCAAGGGAAATACAGGTTGGAAATTAGGAAAAAGTTTTTTACAGAAAGGGTAATAAAGTATTGGAATGCTCTGCCTGGGGAGGTGGTGGAGTCACCATCCCTGGATGTGTTTAAGGAAAGACTGGGTGTAGCACTGGGTGCCATGGTTTAGTTGAGGTGTTGGGGCTGGGTTGCACTCGGTGATCTTGGAGGTCTCTTCCAACCTGGTGATTCTGTGAGATTCTGTGACTGCAGAGCATCGTTTCATGCCACAGAGTTCTCTGTAGAGGAGCTTCCCTTCCCTAAACCAGCACCAAGAAGGTATCCCTGGCTGGCGAGGGTGCTCAGCGAGCTTCCCTCAGCATAGATGGTCCTTGAGAAAGGTGCCTGCCTGCCTGTTAACAGCTCATTATGCAGCACCTCGGAGCTCAGCCTGCCGAGTGTCTTTCCAGGCCCCTGTCATTTTAATGGACAACTCTCCATTGTGGCTAAACACTGTATCAGTCCCTTCAGGGGGAAAAGGAGCCAACGCTGCACATTGCCCCTACCTGACTGACAGGCCGTGGTCTGGAGTGCAGCCAGCAGGGAATTCGCAGTGAAAACCCCAGTTCATCATAATTGTCACTGGATGCAGAATTTCCCTGTGTCAGATTATTCAGAAGGGGAAAAAGGCTCTTTGTTAGAGCACCACACATTTTCCTGCATTCTCCGAGGGAGAAGAAACAAAACAGAACAAGATAGCTAAGAGATGAATATTCAAATGCATTTAAGGTTCTTTTTTTTTCCTTTGTGTCTTCCCAAGAAAATATCCTCAGAGAATTATCATTTCTGTGAAGAACTGGCAAGGCTGCCAAGCAGAGCAAACGGGATTTTATTTTGATGGGCACACCACAATGTGTATTTGTCTTCCTCTGTGCCTTCCTGGAGTGTTACTGCATTGTACTGCCTGTGCCAAAAACCTTATCTGGAATATTGTAATGCCCAGAGAGAACCCTAAATGTATTTGTCTAGTTATTAGCTTTAATTGCTAGGCTTTCAGCAGGAATATAGTGAAAAGGTAATAAACACAAGTTTCTTTTAATAAGAGAGGACTGTAGCTCTCTTTTCGTGCAGTTTTAGGTTAATGTATATTTGATGATGCACTTTTTTTTCCAGTACAAGTATTTCAAAAGAGTGAAACATGGCTTTAATATTAAAAAAGCACCACCCTTTACAACTTGATATTAACAAAATTCTTTATTTCTCTTGACTTCTGTGATACTTTTATCAAAACCTTCATTTCAAGGTGCTGGTAAATGATGTTTTACAGTCCTTTTAAATAACTGAACTTGTTAATTAATCATGGCATGAAATTAAACTGATTTTAACAGCAAGAATTACTAATAGGTTTTGAAATATACTTGAATATTTTGTCTATAAAATATTATTCAGTTATTTTATAAACTGAAACCCTCAGGAGCCCACTGCCTGGGGGTCATGTATCTTTAAAAAGTCTATGAAATTTAAAGATCAGGTTAGTAATTCTTCTTGCTTGCTTTCTTGTCCTCACTCACCTCTACCAGTTCTTCTAGTTAAGAGTAAAGCTTGACTGCCATTAGAATTCAAAGCACTAAGTATTTCATGTTAATAACACAAAGCTCTGCAAAAATTCTCCGTCCTCTCGTAGGTTAGAATTGCTTTCCAGCAGCCTAACAGGCTTCCAAGCAAAAGTGTAAGCTCCACTGGGATTTTAACTAGAACAACACAGACTAGAATTTATGAGTAAAACCCTCCTGACCATCTTCTGTTTGCAAGAGTGGACACATGTGTCAGCACTTGCTATGCCAGCAAGTGATACCTTGGTAGATTTATGCAGCAAGAGATTCAGTGAGAAAGTTATAATGAACCTCTGAGCATATTTAAGAAGAAGCAACTGCCAGAGATTAAGGCAAAGATAATTACTGTTGACATGTTTAATCCCTTTGTGGCAGATGAAATAATTCAGCTTGGTTGAGATGCTACATACAGAATATAGAGGAGTGTTTCAATAGAGATGGCATTTGGAACAGAAGATGGCAGGTGCAAGTAAAGTTTATTTCGGGTATTATGGGCTTTGTGGTGGATTTATTGCACTCAAGCAGCATTCTCATAGGGGAAAAAAAGAAAAAGGTTATGTGTGCAGTGCTGAACAACTCTCTTTACATGCAAAAGACATGGAAAACTAGCTAATGTAGAGAAAAGTCTGTGTTCAACTCATAACAGAATTTTGCTTTTAATTGCACGCGGAGGAAGCTTGGAATCCCCTATTCCCTTTATGCCATTATAACGCGTGCCATTTCCAAGAAGTCTGGATTTTTTATTACCCATTCCACAATGTGGAATCCACGGCACAGACAAGCTAAGAGTCTGCCTTTCGTATCTAAGTATTACAAGGAAGACTGGATACAGGGCATACGGTGCTGAACACCTTTGGAAAAGCAGAAGGTCATTCCATAGGCCATCCTTTCAGCTGGGAAGGTGGCAGAAGGAAGGAAAGAGGAATGCTGAGTCCTTGTCCAATGTGTTCAGCCGTACATCACAAACTCAGAGATAATTACAATGCACATTCGTGTCCCTGGGTGCCTGCCATGTACTTGTTGCAGGCAGCCTGCAAGAACACACCTCTTGTGGGTGGGAGTACCCAAGAGCAGGCTTAAACCACGGTCAGTGTGGAACAAATGAGCCATCAGAAGTTAGAGCAAGGGAACTTACAGAGCAAGGAGATGAAAAGGTGGCCCAGGTTAGAAAGGCAGAGCTGGACAGAAGGTTTAAGTGAGACACGTGAAGAGCAAACTCAAAGAAACAGCTTTCAAATATGATACGGTACAAAAACCCAGGAAAAGGAGAATTACAGTGACGTGGAGAAAAATCCTCAAATAGAAAATACTATTAACATTCTCAAACTAAATTCCTTCCTGATGTAAACCCTCTGAAACCAGTCATTTTGCAGTAGAGAAAAATGTCTTGATGTGAACACAACATTATTCCGACTCAATGAGTAGCGGCAAACAATTCAGTATGAGAATATGGAGGATCTATTCAGCTGAACCAGAGGAGTGAAGTATGTCTGTGCAATGGCAGTGTAGTCTGTTTTATTAATCCCACAATACAAAGTATTCTGCTATTGACACACCATTGAAAATCAGGTGTGTCATTTCTCAGCTAAAGAACTGAGCGGGGAAGGAATTTGTGTGAGAATCTGCGTTTTAAACGAACGTTAATTTTGGATGTGTCTGGGCAGTAGGAATCCTCTTAAATAAGAACTTAGATGCTGCTTGTTGACAAGAACAAATTGAGATCAGGTCTTAAGGAAAATGTTTCATAGGCTGCTTTCAGAATCCATGCTGGATTCCACTACAAATACATGACAGAACAAATGCAAAATAAATGAAATGTTTTCAGTAGCACATCACTTAGGGAAATAGGATCTTCCAAAGGCTTCTACAAATAACAGTATAATAGCAATCTTTTTTCTTTTTTTTTTTTTTTTTACACATAAAAAAACTTGGGTATATAAATTATTTTTAAAAAATGTAATCTTCTACTTCAAGGATGTGAAGCAAGCAGACCTTTGCTCCAACTTACCCTTTCAGGGAATAACTCCTGTGAAAGACTTGTCTGTACGTTTCCCTTTGGTAAGAAGAATTCCTCTTAATTTCTCAAAAATATTGACTCATTTAAATGGCCATGAGTCTCAACTTCTAGTAGAGGTAACTCACCTCTGAAATGTTGAAACAACAAAATCCAAAGTACACTAAAATAATTCAGATGGTATTACCTGTGAAATGTTTGGCTACAAAAAGTAAAACGCATTTGAAGTACAAACATGCTCTTTACTGAGTACTCTAAACTCTTAGCTCTAGATGTTCCTGAGCTAAGAAAGTGCCCTGTGTTTGATCTTAAATAAACACAGACTTCTGAGTTCTTATCTTCTTTTCCTAATAATTCATCTTAACAGGACAAATATACCTACAGAAGTGAAGCACTGAAACACTGTATCTCTATTTTTCTTCATACCATGCTATTAATATTCTTGCAGTGTAGTTTCTGGTGCATGCATTACGTTTTAATTAGCATTTCCCTGAAATTAGCATGCCTGAAAAAGGCATTTGTTTGTTCAGGAATCCAGGTTTTCATAATGTTTTGGGTTCGTTTCCTTCCCAGCCTTCGCCTCAGAGCTTGACCAGCTGATTTAATTTGCCTAATTTCAAAAGATAATGTAACAACTGAAAGCAAATAAACTCCAGTTGAATTGAATCAGCTTGTTCAATAATATGCCTTAATATGATTTAATTTTATGCAGACTAATGAATACAGAATTAGGTAGGGCTGGAGTAGAGCACTCCATAGGGCCCTGTGGACCTCCTGACCCGGTGCCGTGCCCTGCGCCGAGCGCAGCTCCCGCGCCCGGATTTGGGGCTGCCAAATATTCCTCCCCCATCACTTTTCCCTGCCACCACAGCAGTCCCTGGGCTGGCACGTGGCAGCAGTGACTCCTTTGGGTGCCTGCATGCAGCTCCAGCTGTGCTGTCTGCTGTGGGGCTGATCTTATCGACAGCCGGGATATGCCCGGAGAAGCTGTGGATGCCCCAT
This sequence comes from Sinosuthora webbiana, assembly GCA_013397395.1. Classification (NCBI taxonomy): domain Eukaryota; kingdom Metazoa; phylum Chordata; class Aves; order Passeriformes; family Sylviidae; genus Sinosuthora; species Sinosuthora webbiana. The sequence goes on from VXBN01006050.1 coordinate 177,478, forward strand.
CCATGGAATTGCCCCAGGCCAAGCTGGACGGGGCATTGAGCACACTGCAAAGCTTACCTGCCCGTGGCAGGAGGGTGGGACTGGAGGAGCTCTAAGGTTCCTTCCAAACCAAACCACTTCAGGATTCTGTGACAACACGCTGCTGCCTGTGGAGGTATCGTCTGACCGAAAATCCATGAGATCGCTTTTAGACATTGTATTTTCAGTCTGCCACGTGTCATTTATTTGCCATCATTTCCCTGTCTAATCTTTAAAAGGTTTGGGGCTTGTTTTGTTTTGGTTTTTGTTTGTTTGTTTGGGTGGGTTTTGCTTGTTTGTTTTGCTTGGGGGTTTTTGTTGGTTTTGTTTTTGTTTTTGTTTTTGTTTTGTAAATCATTTAAAAGCCACTTAGCGCTGCTATACCATGCACAGAATTACGGATGTCATTTTGCTGGGTAACTGAGGTGACGGGAGCACAGCCCGCCAGCACAGCTCGGTGAGGAGCAGCAGTCTGTCGTGCAGACAGCGAGGACTAAAAGAAGTGTGACCTCTAGTGAACCCAAGTGCTTATACCACTCCTGCAAGAGGCACAGCCTCAGGTTATCTGCGTGCTCTGCAAAACTTTATGCATAGCCCAGAAATGAAGATGTATTTTTGTTACATCACAGCTCAGAATGAAGGCAAGGACAAGAAAAGGGTAAATGTTGTAATCCAGATTTTGTCATAATTTTGAAGTGACTGGAGAGATTAACATTACAGCAGCACGTGAATAAAGACACACTGTGGTTTCTGACTGCTACCTTGTAATCCTGAAACTACTCTGCCTTATTTTCATTTTTATTGAAGGCAGTAATTTCATTATTTATACTTAAAATATGTCAAATATTTAACCCAATCTACTGAGAGATTTCTGAGGTATTTGGGGATCTGCTTATATTATGAACTTGCCTAGAAGTACATACCTGCAGAAGGCTGCAGTTTCTCCTTGAAACCCATCAGACATTAAAATTATGGTATAATAAATGAAAGGTATCAATTGCCTTTTAAAATTAACTTGGATAAAAGAAATATTACCAGAAAACATGACACTCAAAAGAGACAAATGCAAGAAACAGCATCACTTGCCAGGATTGCCACAAGCTGTGTTTCAACAGTGGAGCTAGATGCTGAACTCGAGGCACTTCCCTGCAAATCCCCAGCTGGCAGCTGGGTTCAAATTCACAATTCCAGCCCTAGAAAGAGAAATAACAAAGCAGTTCCTTGAGGAAAGCAGCCTGAAATAGTCTGAGCACTCTGACAGCAGGGCATAAAGCTACAGAAAGTTCAGCTTTCTGAAGGTTGTAGAGATCACAAAATCTTTTCAATTCACATACGATACTATCAGTGATTTTTAATTTTTTTTTTTTTTTAACTGGAACTTTGCAACGGAGTATTCTTAGAAATGTGATCACTAGAGCCCCTTGCTCAGGACCACATCCAGAGAGCTTTTGAATAACCCCAAGGATGAAAATTCCACCTGGGCATTTTGCAAGTGGTCTTATACATGGAATTACCTAATAAAAATTACTCCAGTAAAATTCGATGTGTATTTTCTCTTTATGTGAGCCATTAATTACAATTCCTCTCGACAGAAGTGCAGCACCACATCTAGGAAGCACCCCAGCACAAGATGCTGAACTTTGCTGCCTTGTGATCACACTGAAACAAATCCATTATTGACAACATGTGTTCAGACAAGAAATACAACTCGAGCAGCGCCTGCAGAGCAAACCAGATTAGTGCTTTCTTTAGCACAACGCATTCCTAAAGCTGTTTCTGGAAGAGGATAGTTTCTACAGACAGATAAGGAGGGATGCTTAACTAGAATAGAGGTGCTGGAAGCATTTAATTTCACGAATTCTTTGCTTATTTACCACTTTGTCAGTGATTTGATTTGACCAAACCACTAGGACATGTCACACATTCTCTTTAATCCACACGGCGATGCTACAAGTAACTCTTTAGCTGAACCAGCAAAGATAAAAATCACCTATCACTCTCCAGCTCTGATTTCTGGCATCAGGTGGTGCCTTGATTCAGCACAATACTTGAAAACAGCAAACATCCCCCACAAGGATCATCACACAAAAGGCTTCAAGGTTATACATTAAAGGAGCCATTATTAACCTGCTACTGGTGCCTTCGTGTCAGGGACATTAAAATTTTTAATCTTTGCTCTTTTTCCTTTAAGAGATACCTGGCAGAGAACGTGATTGCAGTTTCTTATGCAAGTCAAGCAAGAGCAGAGGGAAATGCAAACAGTTTAAATTGATGGCTGCAAGTGAGGACGCTCTTTACTGCTCCACGTGATCCCATAATCTCAGAAACTCAAAGGCACTGGCATGGTAAGGAGCGTGGTATAAGAGGCACACAAGTTATTAACAGGATAATTATTTTAGCAGATGTAATAACCTTGGAAATTCTTTTAACCTTTACTTTAAAATGTCTGATGCTCTCATAATGGGCAGCCTGTAGGGCTAACTTGGAGACCAGGAAAGAAGTCCCCTGGACAAAGGTCACAAGAGTGTGCTGTTTGAACAGAGATAATGGCTTCTTGATTAGGTGATAAAGGTAATTCTCAAAGCTCAACATAAATTAAATAAATATTCAAATGACTGCTTGAATGTCAAAAACCTGATTTATTTTCCTGGTTTGATTTTTGAAACACGTGAGCGCTCCTCATAGAAGTAACGCAAATTCCACGTGTTCGTGCCTGGCGTTGTGGGGGTAAAGAAAAAAACACTTTTTTTTTTTTAGTATTTATATTTGTACCTCTTGGGAGTCACACACCAGCTCTGAGTTACAACAAGCACACATTCTAGCGCACCTTTTATAGAAAGAAACCAACGCACAGTAATTGTATCAAAGCACAAACGAGGAAAAAGAGCAAATGTCGATCCAAATCCCACCTTTAAGGTGTGGCACGTAGGTATTGCAAGAGAATAACCCTTGGCTGCTACACGGCTGGTGACACCAAGGAGTGAAGGGTCACTTTGGGGTCAATTTTTTCATTTGAGTTTACAAGCTTTCAGACTTCCCTTTCAGAAGAAATTACAGAGTTACATTAAAAAAAAGTTTGGAAATCCCGGCTCTAGTATAAAAACCAGCCGAGGCGGGGCGGGTTTAAATCCCGGACTCCTGCCTGCAGAGAACACAAGTACTGTAACCTCTGCGATAAGGTCAGGGACAACCTTATCCCTCTCCACAAGGCCCCGACGGGAGGGGACAGCCTGCTGGGGGTCGGGCTCTGCTCCCAGGGAACAAGGGACGGCACGACATGCCTTAAGATGCCACAGGGTTTTTTTTTTTTTGGTTGGACATTAGGAGGAATTTCTTCGCAGGAAAGGCGATCAGACGTTGGAATGGGCTGCCCAGAGAGGCGGTGGAGTCACTCACAGTCCCTGAAGGTGTGTAAGGAAAGACTGGACGTGGCGCCCAGTGCCATAGCTGGCCATAAGTCGGCCTCGCTGACCTCAGAGGTCTTTTCTAACCTAGCTGGTTCTGTGATTTTGCGATAAGCGGCACCAGACGGCTGGGACCCTTATCTGGGGGACACTAACACCCCTTGGCCAGGGGCGATCGAAGCGTCCCCACCCAACTGCGAGCCCCTCACCGGCTCAGCCGCTCACCTTTTACCCCTCCTTTTGCTGAGCGGGGGAGCAGCTCCAGCCGGTCTCCAGGCCTGGCCCCGGCTGTGGAGCTCAGCCTGGAGCTCCCGGCCCGGGGCACGGACGCGAAGCGCGGTGTGTTCTAAACGCAAAGCGCGGTGTGTTTTAAACGCAAAGCGCGGTGTGTTTTAAACGCGGTGTGTCCTGAGGAGCGCGGCGGCCTCGGGGCCCCCGCGGACGGGACCCCGTGAGGGGCGCGCGGCCGGCGGGGAAAGGCGCGAGGGGCGCGCGGAGCCCGCGCGGCCCCTGACGGACGGGCCGGGGCGAGGCGAGGCGGCGGCGGGTAAATGGGCTCCGCTAAACCGCCCGGCGCCCCC
>VXBN01006050.1:182144-225812 GCA_013397395.1 Sinosuthora webbiana
GGGAGATGGGCGCCGGCGACAAGGTAATTCCTCCGGTGGGCGAGAGCAGCCGAGCTCCGGAGCTGCCGCTTCCCGCGGGGCGGTGACAGCCCCGCTGCCCGCGGGGACTGAAACCGCCTCGGTGGGAACGATCGCGCGTAGAAACCGCGGGATGGCAGAAACCGAGCGTGTTTTAGCTTCGCTTTAATTTCTGTCCTCGACAAAATCCCCGGAACTTCATCTCTCACCATCTTTATCCACGGAGTCCGTAAAGAACAATTCTTCTTCCTTGCTCTACTTTCCTCTTTTTTTCCCCCCCTTTCACAGAAGTTGTGCGGAGGAGCAGGTACAATGATCTTTAAAGCGCGTTTGGCCTCGGCCGTTCTGTGGTGCTGTGACAGGGAAGTGGCGAGGCACAGGGACATTGGCAGAGGGTCCCGCGGAGGTGGAGCGGCGCTGGGTTGAGCCTCTTCCCCTCACAGTTTGCAGGCTGGCCAGCCCGCCTGGAGCCGCGGGCACCTCGCCGGGAGGGCTCCGGGGGCACCACAGACCCCAGACCCATTCCTTGGAGGGCTCCGCGGGGCCCAGCGCGCATGCGCGGGGGCGCGGCGCCAAAAGCGGAGGGTGGAATACGAGGGAAAGAAACTACGAGGAAGTGGATCGGTCCCTGATCCAGCCCGCCCGGGCACCCCTTCCCTTCACCCTCCCCTCTTTATCCTCTCGTGTTCCATCTCGGCAAGCCCCCGCGATCGCATGCCACCCCTTACTCCGCTCCGAAGTTTGTTGGGAGCTTGTTAGATTTCCCCGTAAAAGTTAAGAGCTTGTTAGCCAACACTTCTATGACTAAATACCGGGCTGGTCGCCGGAGTTGAGGCGATTGTATGATAAAGGATAAGAGTTCCCTGACATGTAGGCTGGTGTCTATTTAGCCCAACAAGGATTTATGAGCTACATCACACCCGCTCCCGGGTCATGGCAAGTTTCAGCCATTATTTGTGGCTCTCTGCTATGCATTAACGTACGTTCTGACTATTTTCCTCAGAGGAAGGAAAAGGAAAATCACCCGAGGAATAAATGCCACAGGAGCCGAGCCTTAAGATACAGGCACAGAAGTGGTTTCAGGGAAGGGGTTCATTGGTTCACAGTAGGACTGGAACCCTTGACTCGGAGCTACCCAAAATATGCAATGGATCTCTATCCCCCTCTGACTGTTATTGATAAATGGATCATGGTGCACCTGGGTTTTAATATCACCGTTGTTCTTTTTCTTGATACGTAGGAAAATGAGCATTCTGAGCCATGCAAAAACGTACTGAAAACTCCTTTGAAACAAGCGGCTACCTCACAGTTGGTACTGACAGAGAGACAGCCTGACTGTCAACCTCTAACCACACCCCCAAAACCAAAGGAAACCCCTCCTGCAGATCCATGGACTCCTACTTCCAACCTGAAAATGCTGATTAGTGCAGCCAGTCCTGAGATTAGGAGCAGAGAACAGAGAAGGCAACTGTCAGACAGTTCAGCTGAGGTCCTACAGACAAAACACTGTTTGCAGGTACGTTTTAAAGTTGTCTGTATTTATTTTCTCTTTTTTTTTAAGTTAGCTGAAGGCTGTTTATTCAGTATAAAAACTATACATTGACACAGCACATCTTATTTTGTAAGTTTTGATTTTGGAGTGTTTACTAAATATAAGTGAGGATACTGACTAGCTACATGCAGCAGGTAATGTTCTGGTTTTGTTTCACAGCTGCTGAGGACAAAGGAAGAACGCTGGCCCTTTGCTACGAAGCTGTTAAATATCTGTGCTTCCATATTGTCAAAATCCTCACAATCTCTTTCCCATATATTCCCATGCAGGAACACTTATTGGGGGATGAATATGAAAAATCTCAGCCAAGTCGCAAAGAGAAAAGTCTCGGATTACTGTGTCATAAATTCTTAGCTCGATATCCTGATTACCCCAGCCCTTCCCAGAAAAGTTACATTTGCCTTGACGAAGTCACTGAAGAGCTACGTAAGTTGGTGTTCATCCCATTAAATATTTCTTCATGCAAATTTGCCAATAACCTGCCATCTTTGTTAGTGCAACTTTGCTCCATACAATGCTTACTCTGTGCTCAAATTTATTTAAACCCAGTTTTGAATGCTAATTCCTAGAGCAGTTCTTTTAAAATGCTGATGTTTTCCCAGTGAACTGAACTGAGAAACTCTGAATTTTGTTTCGTCTTGAACATCTAAATGATTGCTGATACCACAAATAACCAGTTGCAGTTTTTTGGATTCAGAGATGATAGCTAAGATTGGGGGTTAGATTTTTGCAGCAGGAACTAACGTTTCTCAGACTGAGCCCACAGCTTCCTGTCCGATCCTGACATCAAAGCAAGAGACTGCTTTCTTTTCTTGATGAGAACTTAACTTTCCCATTTTATATCACTGTTTTTTATGTTGCACCAATGATTTCTGCAGGGTTTTTGTTTCTAACATCAAAATGGATGCTTTTTTAAATCAAAAGGTTATGGAGTTACAGTATTCTACAGCTTGTATATGGATAATGGTGATAAAAATTTGAAAGCTGTGTGATTTACTTTTTTTATACTTTGTACAGAAGGACATGTCTTTTAGGAAATGCCTGCTCAAAACCAAGAGTTTATCAGACAAATGAGACAAGAAGAGTGTGCTAATAAAATAACATGCAAAAAGAAGTTACAAAACAGTTTCCTACCGTGCATTTCCAAGGTTGCTTAAGGACCCAATCTAAAATCAATTAAAAATGCTCTGTTTCTTCTAAAGCTGGATTGAAACCCACGTAATGGCTTTTCTAGCAACAACAAGTTTTATTTCTTAAGGAATGCTGAAAGCCAAGTATAACTCTGGGACAGCAAAATCCCTCCATATACGAAGCAAGATTTGTTTTCTTTGCTGGCAAAACCCCTGAGGGCTCTTTTCAGTTTGTGATGTGGAGTTGGGAAAAATGATTTAGAAGTCAGTTAAGAGGAAGGACAGGGCTGTGTGCTGCAGGTAACGTGTGCTGCACCTCTCCCTCTGCAGACGTGGAGCGCAGGCGCATCTATGACATTGTGAACGTGCTGGAGAGCCTGCACATGGTGAGCCGCCTGGCCAGGAACAGATACGTCTGGCACGGGCGCCACAACCTCCCCCAGACCCTGCAGGCCCTCAAAAAGGTGGGGGAAGAGAACAAATACATCCAGCAAATCCAGATGATCAAGAAAAGAGAGTACGAGCATGAGTTCGATCCTGACGGTGAAAGGAAAGAAGAAATGGCAAGTTCTTTTGGCTCAAGTGAGCAGTCAGAAATGTCTTTTGTCGAGCTCCCAGGAGTGGAATTTCGTGCTGGTAATAATTCTCTATAATGCCAAGAATAATGTGAACTTAAAATGATAAATTTCTATGAACTTGGAAAAAAATATTTATTAGACTGCCTTTTTTTTTTCTGAGGTGGTGCTGCCCCAAAGGCACCACAACTTTGTGGTGAGAAAAAGTGCTCTGCACTCTTTCACTTGTCTTATTTGTTCAGTTCTTGTAATTTGTTTCTACATCAGGTGGAACTATCAAAAACACCAACATATAATCCAATTGCCATTACCACTGAATTGTTATACAAACCAGAAGTTACTGCTAAACATGATAGAAACTTGAAGCATAAATTACTCTTTTTATTAGTATTAATTTAGCTTTGATTCCTGGAAGAAATTTTAATTAAGGGTTAAGCATCTGGAAGAGTACAAGTTATCAGACAATGGAAAATGTATATGTGGGATACATCACCCTCTCTTCTTTGTAGTTAGACTTGGTACCCACCCAATCATCTGTTCCTTGTCATGTAGAAACATGATTCTGGAGTCAGCATTGGCCCTGCCTAGACTCTGTGTTATTCTTGCAACTATTACTACTGACAAATTTCTTCAGTGTTTTATGTTTGTAGCTGGTGTGTCACTGAATACTTTAATCCTTTCTCCTGTCTGCTGCAGCATCAGTGAATGGCAGGAAATACAAGTCCTTACGAGTGATGAGTCAGAAATTTGTGATGCTGTTTCTTGTATCAACACCTCAAATAGTGAGCCTTGAAGTTGCTGCTAAAATCCTGATTGGAGAAGATCAGTTAGAAGACTTAGATAAAAGCAAGTTTAAAAGTAAGTACAGCAGCAAGTGTCAGCTAAATGAGTTATCCCAGTACTGCTTCATGTAATGAAAAATGCTGTCTGATTTTTCCTGCCACAATTATTTATTTGAGCCTCCAAAAACTCACTAAACACCTTCTGCAGTTTATAATTTTTGTGTGGTCATTGATACATAACTCCCACCTGAGAGGAAAAGTCCATTAAATCCTCCCTCCTGAATGTCACAAGGCTTCATATTGGTAACAATTTATCTTTCCTCAAGCAGCCTGTCAAAGTTTTTCAGCATCGTTTCACCAAAGAATCATGCAAAATCTGTGTTCTGGCCACATAACTGACTTGGTAGAAACCTTCTTCATTCTGTAAATGACCTGTGTCCAACTTGCATGTCAGAGGAAGTGAAACCCTGTGCTCTAACTGCCAATTATTTCTTCATTCTTTTTCCCCTTCTCTCAGTTCCCTGCACACTTCCTCCTCTTCCTCTCCATTCAAATGAAATGATATTTCTAGCTCAGTAGACATGTAATAATTAAAAATGTGCTGCTTTTGAGGGATAGTCGTGGGTTTCATTGAAAATTAGATTCTTCCTTGATTCTCATATTGCTTGGGTTATTTTTTGGTTTTGGTTGGGTGTTTGTTTTTTGTGGAATTGTGTCTATGCAAATACTGATCCTTGCTGGTTTCAGTTCATGATTTCCTTTCCACTGCCTCAAAGCAACACAGAGAGGGTGGGTGGCTGCTCAGCAGGGCTTTTTGCTTGCTTGTATTCTTCCATAAGAAGAGCCTGTCTCACAATAAAAGCATTTTCAGGGTGTTCCATCAGTCTATCTGTATTTCAAGTGTCAATTCCACGTTTTACCCCGTTCTTGGTTATGAAGCCAAAAAATTCCATGACCTAAGCACATTGCCCTAGAGCTCACTTGTAGTTTGACTTCTCCCTGAAACTTTTCCCTCATAGCTCAACCTAGAGACAGGGAAGACAAGCAGGATGGTTTTCCTGTTGGATTTTAGTGTCTCTCTTCCCTCCAGTTCCCACGTTTGCCATTGCATGAGTGTACCTGCCTTTTAATCTACTTATATTTACGAGGGGATTTGTGTAGGTTTGATCATGGCACAGAAATTGACTTGTTTTGAAAACGTTCTTTTTTTCCATATTTAGCATAATAAACTCTGCAGTGTCTTCTAGATCTGTATCTGTCAGTCTATTTTACATGTAAACTTTGTATCACAATGTTATTTCCTTGTAACCTGTTCCACTAAATTGTTCTTATATTTTCTAAAGCTTTTTCCTTTTAGCTACTTAAAGGGTGTTACAACATTCCTTTATCTGACACATGGTAACTTGTTAATTGTAACTGCTATACTTGACATTTATTTCTTCTATTTCAGCCAAAATTAGAAGACTTTATGACATAGCTAATGTTCTCAGCAGCCTCAAGCTTATCAAAAAAGTTCATGTTACAGAGGAGAGAGGTAGAAAACCAGCATTCAAGTGGACAGGACCTGAGGTCTTGCCAAATACTCAGGGTACGTGTATGTGTCATTTCCTTTTGTTCTGCTGATATTGATTGTTCTTTTGTGTTCTCTACTAGAGTTTTTTGACCAAAAGACAATAACTAAGCAGAAAATATTTTACTAGTCACATCATTGTCCTTAACAGCACAGCAAACAGTATTTATTTGCACACAGTGGATGTTCACCTGTTGAGATTCTTGAATTTCCATATTTGCTGCTGCTGCTACTTCCAGAATTATAAGCTAGGCTCAAATAATTGCTTTTAATTATTGAATCTGCATATGATAATGTATTTTCTTCTCTTTTTTTCCCCTGTTTTTCAGATACAAAACTTGAAGCAACTTCTACAACCTGTGCCCCACCTATTTCAGAATCCATCCCTTCCAAAGAGCAGTGCTCAAAAGCCCTTTTTCCTTCAAAAGGAAAGCAAAACTTCACTCGGCATTCATCTCTGATAAAATTAGTTAAGAGCATAGAGAACGACAGAAGGAAGATCCAGTCTGCTCCAACCAGCCCAGTTAAAATAAGTGCCAGTATGTATCTTTTCCTAACTTTTCTTTTAGGAACTTCTTTTTCTTTAAGTCAGATGTAGTCTCCCATCAAATATTTGGGCATGCCCTCTTCTCACGGGACGTGCAGATGTGTGGGTGGTGCCTCCTCTCAAAAAATACATCTTTAAGAACTCTCAAAAATATAGAAATGGCTACAAACCTTCTGTTTGTCTAGAATCACTGAATCTCTGAATATTGGATCTCTCTGAAGCTGCTTTGTTGTAGAAACTCTGCTTTGGGTTATGCTGTCTGAGCAGTTCTGTATTCTACAAACTGGCCAGAAAATTACCTGTCAGTGTTCATGTTCTTGCTGGGTTCCTCTCTGGGGCCTTCAAAATTTGTTTGATGTAAGCTGACATGCAGCTGATCAAATCAAATCTGGGCTGAGTTTGAGGATAAGTTGTCTCATTAAATGTGTATGTTACATTACATAATGCAGTCTCCTCAAGTTAAATTTAAATTTTAACTTCTGAACTGGATTTTGTTTTGTTCTTCTCCTCCAACCAGGTACTTATCAAAGTTTACCAGTTTTCCCAAATACAGTAGCTCAGTTTCCAGCAATCACTAAACATCAGCTGGAAGGACAATCCAAGTAAGTTTGCACAAGTTTAAAGGTGAGAACAAGTTGAAGTTATGCTCAGTTTGAGTGGGGCAGTAGCCTGCAAAAACCAGTAACCCTGAGTACTGCAGGCTAGTTTGTCATTTATTTTCTCATTAGTGGGTTGGGAAGTACAAGTTCATGTTAAGTCTTTGTGTTACAGAAGGTAACTTGTCAGGACATTCATTTCTGCATGAAGGAATTAAAACACATTTGGGATTCTTATTGTTTGGTTTTTTTTTTTTTTGCTGAAGGACGGCAGAAGAGATGCAAATGAAATGTGCCCTGTCCTCGCCTGAGGCTGTCCCCAAGCCTGAACCCTCTCAGCAGCCAGCTCTGAGCCAGCCCCTCGGGGTGTGCCCTGCAAGCCACAGCTCTGTGTCCCCAGTCATCCTACCTCATCCTCAGTCTGGGGTTTCATATGCAATCTGTCTGCACCCTTCCCAAGCCCACACGGTGACAACCTACAGCCCAGGCTTCATGTTGCAGCCCCTGCCATGTGCTAACGGAACTGGAATGAAGAGTAACAATTCAAAAGTGTTAAATAAAATAACCACTGAGGAAGGGGACACTCAGAGAGGTCCTGATGAGCCTACAAAATCCTTGGCAGCTGAAGAAAGGCCTGAAACGAAATCAGAAACTTCATCTCAGCGGTGCCTTAAAAGATCACAAGCATTACCAGAGAATAATTTAATTAAAAGGCGTAAAAGTGATGAGGAAAGCCTTGATACTTCTTTGGTAAGTTAAATTAGTTTTAAAATGCCATTTTCTGGCTTAGTGATGTTGCCACCTACTCATTTGCAAAGTGATGCAGGAGCCTGCCAGTGAGTGTAGGCGTTTCAAATAACATCAGGCTTGAAGAGATGGTGTTCCTTTGCTGTGCCTGCTGAAGTTTGAGGGGCTGCTGGGCTTTGTATCTGAGCAGACAAAGTGTACAGGTGCAGTGAAAATAAAACAACTCACAAAACACTATGTCAAAACTTACCTATTGATACACGATTCTGGATTAGGTCAGGTTGAGAGCAAGGTTGGAAGCAGGTGATCTTCAGGGTCCCCTGAATTCTAGGATTCTGCAAACTTGCTGGCATCCATTCTTGGCTTTGGAGGGGTTAGGAGGGAAAGTGGATGTATAAAAGTCGCTGGACAGGGAACATCCCAAAATCCTGATTCCTTCTAAGTATTTCCACCCAGTGTTGGGTTGTTGTAGGCATAATAGAACAGCACATGGAAAGAATAAGAGGTTCAGATAAACTTGGTGCATATGGAGAGATTGGGGCTGAATTACTTTCTACTTCTCAGTTGCTGATTGTTTTAGCATCTCTGTAAATTATAAATCTGCTGTATATTGGGCTTGCCAAAAACAGTCATCATAGGTTATGGGTGTGTTATGACAGCATATGCCATCAAACATCCACTAGCTGGGAAGAAACAAGAGGTGATAACATGGGCCTGGCTATCCTAGTGACCAGAAATCTTTATAGCACAAACTTGGGAATGAGGAGGAAGTAAAAAAGCTTGCTTTCCAATTTTTTAAGAATTTATAAATGTCATTGTAGGGCTCTAATTGAGATTGTTAAGCCTTACAACACCCGCCTTTCTTTTTGTATGTACTATTTTCAAAGGGTGAATCCACTAAGAATGAAAAACCACCTTCCAATAGCTCACAAACGAATCATGAAATGGACAATGTCCAGGAAGAGAGACAGAATGAAACCAAAACAGTAGATCAAAACGTGGCAAGTTGCTGTGACCAATGTACGAAAGAAAATATTCCAGAAGATGAAGCTAAAATCAAAACAAAACAAGACATACCTGTGGCATTTGCCATTCCTGCTCCTGAGGTAAGATTTGTCTTGCCATTCCCTGGGAAAACACTGCTTGAAGTCTTTGCAAAAGAAACAAAACTATAATGAACTACACCTACAAAGGTTGTCTTTGGTTGAATTCATTTTAGTGTGCTTTTAAAACCTTAGTTTATAGAATTTCTGTTTCAGCACTGAGTACACAAATAAGACGACATAAAGAGGGTTTCAGGCTTCCATTGGAAGGAAGGTCACACTAAGGAGCTGGGGCAATGTTGAGATCCCTTACCTCTCCACTCCTTTCACTTTGAAACAGAATCACATGAAACTCTCTTCCTCAGATTCTGTATTCTGCATTAAAATTCAGTATTCTGCAGTTAAGACTGCTGTGGAGAACCTGAATAAAGAGCAGTTCTGTTGACAAAAACAGAATGTGTAAATGCAAAAGTTTTGTCTTCCAATATTTGTTTTATGAAAAACACAATCCAAGAATGAGGTGATGTGCTGATTTACTGGGTCCAGAATGTTTCTTCTGGAAAAATGGTATTCAGTATCAGGGTTTCTTTTCCATCTGGTCAAATTGCACTCTGTTAATCCCAGGTGGATTTCCAGTTCCCCACCAAGAGTATCAACTAGAAATGGAGCCAGCTGACTTCTGTGTGGTTTTAATTAAAGAGCATGTCCTTGAGTCTGTTGTGTTTCAGACAGAAAGTAGTACAGGCATGGGATATGGCATCCTGGGGACACGGAGGATAAAGAATAAGAAGAAGGCATGGGAGGGTTGCAGTTTTGGAGAAGACATTTGGTGTTTATTACATGTTTGGGCTAAAGGTGTGCTGTCTCTTTCTTTCAAAGACTTTTTTTCCTTCTGGTTATCTGATTCCTCTGACTCACTGCGCCCACGGCAGCAAGGCTGAGTGCTCCAACAAAGAGAAGGCTGGGGTGTGTTCTCTGCAGCACACAGCCTACAGCTCTCCCATCACTGGTGAGTGGCCAGGGAAACAGCCAGAGGGGCTGGCTCAAGGGGCTGGGGCCAGTTTGTCCTAATTCCTTTCAACACTTGATGTTTCTGTTCCAGGTGTCATTCCGATGCCAGCCTCAGAACTGAAAACTGTCAATATTCCTGCTTTTCACATAACCCCCTTGAACATAATGCTGTCACCAAATTCCATAGCTGCTGCACCTGTGCTGAGCAACTCCTGCCTCAATTCAAGCAGCACCACTTCTGCCCCAAATCCAAGCTCTTCAGCTCTGAACTTTATGCTGCAACACATAGGACTGATACCTGCTGGTGTGCAAGTTACTGCAAATCCTGTTCTTCAGCACGTGCCAGTCTCTTCCCAATCAGAAAGTATCAACCACAGCTCAGGGAGCACAAACGTGCAAGAAGGGAAGGTGAGTTAAATATGTGTTGCAAACTCCACCCTGGTGGGTTGAGTGGGAAGTGAGGTGCAGTAATTCCCTTGCAGCAGGTAAAATTTATAAATAAACGTTTCTTTTTGATCTTTAGAAATCAGCACTGCCCAAAAAGAGCTAGCAGTGAAGGCCCAGCCTAAGTACAGTAGAAATGAGAGGTTAGCAAGGAAGATAAGTGACTTATTTGTGGTGGAAGTGGAGCCAGCTGGAAGATGACAAGATGTGAAGATACAACTGTTTTAGAGGGAGGATTTTACATAGATCTGAGATTGTGCTTATGAACAAATTGCCCCTTTGTTGCTTTTATCTTTCCTTCTCTTGTAACTTCAAGTTCTTGTGTTTAGTTAGAGCTTTTCTTTTAATAGGGTAGGACTGGTACAGGATTTTAAATACTTTTTTCCCCCACAGGAAGTTTCTCTGTATATTTTATATAGTATTGTATTGCCCACATTCTGTGTTTCAAAAGAAGGGAATTAGAGAAACCATGTTTTTATGTATTTATATATAGAGCAAGGAATGCAGGTACATCCTTCTCAGCAAAAAAAGTTCAGTTTTTAAATTTCAGGCAAAAATAAAAGAAAAAAAAAAAAAGAGTTTGCTAACATCCTGCAGAAACTTAGAAGTAGAATTTACTTTTTATTCCCCCATAAATGAAAGTAACTTTCTCTTTTCAGCCTTCTGCTCCAAAGGAACCTCAGGAGCCTCAGGCAGTTACAGAAAACTTTTTCCGCACACCAGGAGGGCCAAACACAGAACCTTCACTCTCTGCAAACTCAGATGGTACCCAGAGAACCTCTCAAGGAACTCTCTGTATTCCTCAACGAAAACTTGAAGTTTCAGAAGACTAATTTTGGGATAGGGAATTGCTGACTGTGTTAGCAGGCAAAATTCCTGGTAACACACCGCACACGTCTGGCATTGTACGATGGACAATGGTTTGGACACGTATTGCCAAGACCTCAATGCTGGAATAGCCTTAATTGATGCTTTAGAAAATAAAACTGACTCTTAAGGAGAAAGTTAATGCCTAATGAATTTTTCCAAAAGGCTTACCTGAAGTATTTTAACAACAAAGTTATGTGTCTAGTGGGGTTTTTTTTTTGTGAGTGTGTGTTGATTTCTTCTATGCAAAGTAAGCTGAAATTGTCTTTGTACAGAAAGGTACAGCCTATCAGTCAGTACATATTTTGCACCAAAAAAAAAAAAAAAAAGTACTGTGAGTGTGTAAATATTTTATCTCTTAGCAAAAAGGCCATGGTTAAAACGTTTTGCTTCTGTGTTTTATAATGCTCTTTTGTAAAGTTAGTAAGAAGCACCAAAAAAAACCCCAAATTTTCTTAATCAATTTTTATATAAGTTAAGAATTATTTATACTGTATTTTTAAATCGATTTGTTCAGATTAAACTTACATAAAACTCTATACTGACTTTTTCTGTTTGATCAGACCAGATTACCTAAGTTATACATTGCATTTTCACTGGCATCTCTTCATTCTTTTTTTTTTGTAGGCAGGGGTTGCTGCTGTGTTCTGAAGAAAGGGGGGAAAATGGTGTTTTGTGAAAAAGTGAATTAAGTAACTCAGTGTAACTTCTGAACTCTTACCAGTAGATATTACAACTCCTGAAAGCAGGTTAGAATAAAACAGGAAGTAAGATCTCACCCTGGAGCATTGAGGAATGTGTGTCCAAACGTCACAGAAATTTTAAAGAGGTTCAATCAAACCACTTGAATTTAAATATGGGCAGCAGTGTTTGATATACACTGAAGGAAGAAAGATGAAGACTCCTCATAGAGGGTTCACACTCAGATAACAAGTAACAGCTAGCTAACAAATTAAATAAAAGTACAGTGTATCTGCTTTCCCAGGTGAAATGTGCCTGGCAGACCAATCTGGGATAGGAGAAATAGTAGCAAAGCCCAAGATTCAGGCTCGGACTGCATCAAAAAAAATGTAATTAAAACAGCTACCACAGTAAAACAAACTCCTCTGCTCTTTAATAGTGCAAAGTTCTAATACAAAATACACCTGACAGAGTAGGATCACTATTGCAATATTCCTTAATGAGGGGAAAGGAGAATAAAAGCTGGAAGAGGGAAAAATTCTCACAAGAGCACTGAGTAGATTTTTCTTTTCCAAAGGAACAACTGCTCTTCCTTACACCTGCTATCAATTTCATTCTGGAATATAAAGGCAAAGGTTTTAGAAACTTGCATTTGAATTGCTGCAAAGTTCCAGCTCTCAGGGCAGGGTTTTTTAATCCCTCCCACTGATTTATAGAAAATTTCACATTCTCACTCCAGTTTATTAATATGCAACTCCAGTTGCATGTCTCGAGTCTTTTCTCCCAATCCCAGGTCCTGCTAACCACAGTGGATCCAGAATTACAGGTAATCCCAACAAACCTGTATAGATCCAGCTGTTCCTTGGAGCTGTAAAGAGCCTTTCAACAATCCTTACAGGGGCACACAGCAGCTGAGAAATTAGGCAGCACCCAACAACAGAAAGACTAAAAGCTCTTCTGCATTTTTCCCTTAGACCCTCTGACAAAACCAAAGGGAAAATACTTCCATTTTGGGACAAAAACTTTCTGTGCAGAGTTCCCTGCAGTTGGTTATGGTGGAAATCCATCCAAGTCCATGATCTATAAAATATAAGTGAACATTAGAGAAGGTTCATCCCTCTCAAATGTCAGGGGTGCTAATATAAGTCACCAAGGGTGCAAACACAAAGATTTTAGAAGCTTCTCAGTGTTTCCCCACGTACTCCAAGAGGAAGCTCAGGCCTGCCCCAACCCCTCCTCGCTGCCCTCTTTCAATGAACCCTCACTCCACTCACTGCACTCTCCCCTCTGCCTTTGGCTTTATCTGATATAGAATAGTTCCATTAAATATCTGGAGAGAGAGCAACCAAGAAGAGATGGAGTCCAGCTCCTCTGCTCAGGAAAGAAACAGTCCTTCAATTTTACACCAAGGCCCTGTCTGGCATTATAAAATCCATGCCAGACTCAACAGCAAACAGATTTATAGGTTCTCAAGAGTTAGCAGCCTCAGCTAGCAGACCCCTAAATCCTAAAGTCTGACGTGGATTTGACATCTAATTTTCTTATGCTTCCATGAAAGTCCCCAAGTTGAGACTTCCAGCTTGAGAATTCGGGTGTTTAACCCCTGGGATGGGCCCTTCTGTACACAGCACAGTCCATGATCCTGAACAAATTTGCTGAATTCAGGCATCTGTTCAGAAAATGAGAATTGGCTTCTAAACCTTTAAAGCCCTTAAAATAAAGGCCTGTAAAAAAGTGCTTCATACTTTACTGCCCACATCTCTAACACATCTGCAGCCTCATCCATTTCCAAGAGGCTCTGTCAGGCATGGCGAACATAATTGCAATAATTACACAGGCTAAATATTATACATATTAGCTACCAACCCTAATGCCTAAAAACAGTAAAAAAGGGAAGATTTGAGTTAAAAGCATAATTCTCTGTATCTTAGAAGACAAACCAGTCGTATCTGACAAACCATGAACTGCAGACTGAAATGCTATTCGGTTTAAAACTGTTGTTTTCCTGGGGATGCTAGAAACAAGTTTTAATTCATTATTATTTTTAACAATTATTCTGGTAAATCCCTTTTGGCAGTGTGACCACTAATAACCAGATGGTCATTTCAGGGACCGTTATTTTATGATTCACATTTAAGCAATGCAGCGGAGCAACTCTAAAACTTTAATCTTTATTTCTGATCTGTTAGGCTGCAGTCAGGAATGTCCTTTAGGTGTAATCCGAGGGGCTGCATTGTTGTCCACCTACTCACAAGCAGACATAAGGGAACAAAATGCCAGGCTTTTGTCAGAGGTTATTTTCAGCTTGGTGATAGCAATGGCATTGCTCAGATCCCTGAAACTCTCCCTCCCCTCCCCTCCCAGCTTATAGGGCTGACAGAGGTGGTCACTGCATTTAAAGGGAGCAGGAACCCCTCCCGTTCAAACCCTTTGAGACCCAAGAAAAGAGGGAGGAACTTCAAGTGACTCGGGTAAGTAGAGTCTCACGGGTTTTGGCAAAAAGGGTTTGGGTATTTTTTTTATTCCTAACGGATGATACAAGCAATTTGTTGCCTGACAAAGAAAAACCATGTAGGTATAGTACAGAAATCCGAGTCCTACAGAGCAGTGCTTTAGGTTTGGAGTAGCCAGTGGGCAGAGAGATTCTTCTGGCTCAGCCAGGCAAGCAGCTACTGGTGTTGCAAGACCAGGGCTGGGGGGATCCTCACTAGAGACACTCATTTGGACTAGGCAAGGCTGGATAACACAAGTTTCAGAATGTTTAAAAATTTCGTTACAAAGCTACAGAATTATTTTTCTGCAAACAGCCAGTCTTTAAAAAGCAGGTGCACACAGCTTACAAATTTGTGTGCTTTTGTAATAGTATCCTAGAAGTAAAAAAACCAAAGCAACCCCCCCCCAAATCTTCAAAATATTTTATGTCGGTGACCAATTGGTTTCATATTAAATAAGAAGAAAACTTCTATGCAGACGTGACAGAAAATGGCTAGGTGAGAATGCAGGATGAAAGCCTTATTGCCAAATCCATAATTCAAGCATTCCAAAAGAGCATGATTGGTCAAGTCTTCAGAAAAAAAAAAACCAATAATGCAAATAAATAAATAAATACATACATAAGTACATACATGTTTTTACTGTGGAAAACTTTCTGCTTAAAGGTAAAATTATTTCAGAGAATAAAGCCATGTCTGTAGATAAAATAATTCTGTGTCTTATCTCAGTCATCACAGTGCTGTTTCAAAGTCTGTAATAGTTTTGCCTGACACTGAAAAGACTTAGTGCAGGGATAAGGATTTAGAGAAGGATCTTGTGGAAGGAATAGTGAAAGCTGATAGGCCAGGATTAGGCCTGGAAAAAGAACAGGTCGTTTTTACAGCAGGATGCAGCTTTCTACAGCCACATGGATCAGGCTGAACCATGAGTGTGAATGTACAAGCAAGTCAGTGTGGGGTGTGGCTGGTTTCTAAGTCAGAATGAAGTTCCTTGTTCTAGTACCAGGATACTGTGTTTTTTGGAGATGCAATCTTAAATTTCTGCAAAAGCGTGCATCAAGGAAGTTTCAAAGGAAATGTGGCATCACTAGGCTAGAAAATAATGGAAAAAATGGAAGAACAGAGATGAAAGCAAGGGAATGGGACACTATCAGCTCTCAGCACTGCCCATCATGCGCTTCACATCAATTCAGTTAAAATCTTTCATTTCAAATTGCCGTGTGTGTGTGACTTAGCGTGTGCAGCGTCAATGAATAATCAATATTTACCTTCCAATGTTAGAATTCCCATTCCTTGACCTCTCTGTGTTGCTTTACTGTAGAAGCAAGGGGAAAATGCTGGTTATTGTGAGATCGTGGTAGAAGCTCAATGCATGACACTAACTAATAAAATTTACCTGTAGCCACGGTCTGCTGAATGCATTGGAATATCAGAAATATGGTTATAAACACATAACAAGATCACATTCCCATCAAACGAGCTCAGTCTTCAAATGCAAACATTCCCTCTGTCGTGAATCTTTCCTGCTGAGGGAGAAGCACATTTCACAAGGGGGTGGATTTTGACAGAAACACCTCCAGGCTGTTTGAGATGCAGTGGCATCTCAAATGCAGACACATAAAAATAAAACCTCACCGTGAATGTCAGTTGCAGAGAAAAACCACAGCAGCATTTTACTGCTATTATATAAAGGAAGACATATCTTGTTACCCCTACAGTGCTGCAGGGCTGAGTACCACTAAGGACAGTCAAATGAGTCACGGTGGTCACAGGACAGGTCACAGCAGAGCTGTGATTAGATACCAGAGTGAAGTTCTGGCTGCACTGGCATCTCCCACAGACTTCAGCTGGGAAAAGAATTTCAAATATGGCCTCGATACTTTGCATTTCAATGTAGACAGCCATGCTTGAGTTTTATATTATTGTTGCTTGTTCGTTGGGTAAGGAGTCGAGGAATCAGTATTCTTATCCTCTGAGTCTAGACCAAGCAACTTAGCTGGGACTAAAATGTAGAGAGATGCAAGGCACACCCTGCCCAGCACTCCCCACTCAGCATTTCTACTACCAGTGGTGACAAAGACCAATATTCCCCATTCTGTTTACCCCCTTCAAAGCTCTCCTGCAGCACATGTGGCACCGAGATAACCCTGCCAGCCACACAATACACAACTCTGCAGTCCATTCAGATAAGACCTGAGCTCTAGACTGCCAAATGCATGAGCACGTAGAAGGGAAAACACCTTGTGTTTAGCAAGGAAGCACCAGAATTAGTTCCTATTAATCAATTAATTAATTATGTTTTTCACCTGCAGCACGGTCAGGAATTAGCACTTTTACTCCTCCACATTTCATCAGGCCCATACTGCATCCACCACCCACTTAGATCAATGGATTAAAATACATTTTTGGATTATATCCTTATCAATAGCACTTTGGTCAGAGAGAGACACTCTGTGGCAGTGATGTGACACCCAGATTTGGACAGTATGACTAACAGCCCAAAAGAAGATGGCTCACAGTGTTTTCATGCCTGTGCAGAGCACACCAGCACTTTAAAGGCTTCCTTGCTCTGAGCCCAGCCTAGAAAGTAGTCATATAAGCTTCTAAATAATGGGAGGCACGAATCCTTGGCTGCACACCTCGTGTATAAATTCTGCTCCATATAGAAGCTGCAGTCTGAAGAATGACACCAGCTGCTGAGTAGAAATTGAGCTACTCAGCAATTGAGCCCAAGAACATTCCTCCAGCTTAACAGCACCCTGAGTGCCCAACGTCACAACACTAACACTCAGAAGTTTCTGTGTCACACATTTCTTAGCTTTAGGATGAGTCTGCTCCACTTCCCACCAGGTCACCAGGATGTAATAAGTACCATGTGATGAGCAGACATAAAAAGTTGAACAGATTTAGACAACAAAATTCAGGGAATTTCATGGGGGTTTAAACACTGACACCCAATGAAATTATAGGAAGTGGAGACTTTGGATCTATCTTTTTCTGATGACGAATGGGAGACCTCTGTTTGCACATTGAAAGGATGGAGCTTTATCCACCACCATAATTTAGATGAGTACAAAACTATGAGTGCCACACCCCCTGGGGACTCATATTTTTGTGGATGCACAGTAACCCTGCTGCACAGGCATGGATGGCCACTCATCTCCAGAGGGATGAGCAAAGCCCAGACAGCCAGAGCACAGATGTGCCCGGGTACCTCATCCAGATGTTCCTCCAGCCAGCACAGACACCATGGCATGCACTGCTCTCCTTACACCAGCATCCTCGTGGGAATATTTCTGCCGTGCCTTTCTTCTTTCTCCTACACCTTCCCATCAGGTGGTGCCAAAAAAACATGGAAAATGTGTCTGCATGCCCAGTCATGTTACTATAATTAGCCTCAGGAACAATGGTCCTTCTAAGAGCTTTAACCACAGCCCTTGACAGCACAAGGTTCACTATCAGACTTTATCAGACTTTTTCAGAGATTATTTTTTTCCCCTTCAGCTGATGATGTAATTGGAGCTACTTTTCCAACAACTATCCTTGCTGCCACAGACTTGGAGGCTTGGTGTGGCTTTGAGAGCTAACAGAGAAGCAGCAGCTTTACAGAGACCAGGGGTACAAACCACTCTCCTCCCAGGCAGCTGTCAGTGCTGCCTCAGCTGGGAAGGGATTCCACTGGAAACCTGATTTGAAAGAGGACACTGCAGGCACAAAAATCTCGTTTTGATTTTCAAGGAAGTGTCACAAAACTGATTTTTATCCACAGTTACTCTTCCTTCTTTTCAAATGTTTGAAACATCGCTTGAACTGTTTTCACAAGAGAAAGAAAAAATGGCACCAATACAAAAGTGCTTTAAAAATAGGAGAAACTATAGAATGGCAGGGTGAGAATAAGATTTTACCTCCATGAAAGATTCCTTTCTGTTCCTTTATCTCACATTTAAAAGAAATGGACAAACCGATTTAACAGTGCTGTTCAGTAAAGGCTTCACGGAGTGAGAGAGATCAAATTCATCATCTGTTCCTCTGTGCACAGTTAGTTTTGTTTCTTATTTCAGCTACACCAGGTGTTTTGCTTCTCACTTGTTACATTACAGATAAACAGAGTTTGAAGAAAGCTGAGTTTTCATTTCCTTTCTGCACCATTACTGTTTTGGAACTGCCAGAGCAGTTCTGCTCCTGAGCAGCCTCCCAAGAGAGCTGGGAGGGTCTGGAAGAGATTAACGATGCTGCTGCTGTATGACAGCAGAGGGCTGGGCTGACTGAGCTGGGCAGGGTGTTCAGCTGAGCATAAATCAGCCTCACAAAGAGGAGAGAGTGGGTCTTGCACGAGGATGACAGGTATGCTGTCTAGTGAAGGCAGCAGTCACTACAGTGACTATTTAATTACACAGGGTTAAGGGTATGCTAATAACTGCTGTGGTAAAGCAGGGATGTTTGGATATGCTGGTATCTGCACTGTTACCAAACACAGACTGCAAAACCTGCCCCCATTGCCATGTCTCCAGTGCTGTTGCTTCAGTGTGTGCGCCTTCCTTCTGCTGGACAGACAACCCTTTTATACCACTGCAGGATTTTTGGTCTTGGCTGTCAGAAAGGATTCCCCTCAGGGTGCAGAGCTGGCTCGTAGACACTGTTCATTTCATTCTGAAATTCAGAAGATTGAAGTGCAGAAGTCACTGAGATGATGATAAGCACAGGACATTAGTCCAATGTAAATATATAGTAAAATGTTAGTCTAAAATACGATTAATTGAAAATACCAGCTCTGTTACATCAGTGCTTTGATAAATTCCCCTCTCTCTATCACCTGACCTCAGAAGAAAATTCTCAGGTAGCAGGCCTGATTCAGCCTCCAAAATCCTCCTCTTAGTTAGAAGAACCTTTTGGTGAATTTTATCAAACACAAATAGCATGAGCAGACTATAATAAGAAGGTGACTGGTTTTCCAAGAAGGAGGAGGAAGGCCCGTGCCAGGGGCTTGGGACAAGCCGATAATGCGGTGTGCAGATGACAAGATGACGTCCCAGTCTTTCCAGAAACCATGACTCAAACAAGAAAACAGAAGGGCAGGCTGAGGGCTGGGCTTGTTCCAGGTGTGTGACAGCACAATCACAGGGAAGGGCACTGAGCCTGACATCAGGAGACCTGGGCTGGGCTCCTGCCCTCCTGTGTGACCTTGGGCGAGCGCTGCAGTGCTAACTGGAATAGCAAGAACTGGAACAGTAACCACGGCTCTTTTTTATCTCTGATGTTTAGATTTTAAATGCAATTGATGAAGAAGAAAAACCCCACACCTTAAGCACCTCAGGAACCTATCCATTATTGCTTTACAATGCAGCACAGTGATCTTGTGGCTGTTTCATGAGGAACTCAGAAAAGGCTATGCTGGGGTACAGGAGAGGGCAGCGTTGAAAGAAAATGACTATTTGATGGAAAACAAATCCTAGATCCTCTTTTCCAGGAGAGGGTTGAGTGATCCTAGCACCTCTTCACTGAAACAATCATTTCACATATTTACCATCACAATATACCAAGCAAAGGAATATCCTATTTTCCAAGAGAGAATCACAGGGATTGAGACTGTCCCTGTCCCCAAAGCACCAGGGTAAGCACCCTCACTTCTTTACCACACAGGGATGAAGTATATCGCAAGTATGCAGTAGCAGTTGACTGGAGAGGGAAGAAAACATTTTTTTTTTTAATCAAGCTGCTCCATTTAAAAGAATTCACATTTGCAGTTGTATTTATTTATGTAATTTGACTTCCTAGGTTAACCCTTCAGGTAAAGATGCCGAACTGGGGAGGAGGAGCCAAGTGTGGAGCCTGTGAAAAGACAGTGTACCACGCTGAGGAAATCCAGTGCAATGGAAGGAGTTTCCACAAGTCGTGCTTCCTCTGCAGTAAGCTGGGCTGAAAAGGGTTTAACATCACAGCACCCCCATAGTTCTGTATAACTTCCATTAAAGCCAGAACATTTATTTTTCTGTTATTTGGAAGGCAGTTTTGCTGCCTTTTACCTAGAGCAAGCTGCCTCTTGGGCTCCTGGCTTTTCTTTGTCCAAACATGAGATGGATTTTGTCAGGCACACTAAGGTGCTGCAGAATCAGAGTATCTCGGTCCATCTCCAAAAATCAGAGACTTCTGTCCCAAAGTGTGGCACATCAAAGGTTTGCTCCAGGTGAAAAAGTCCAGCAGAACTAAACAAACAGCGCTCATTAGACAGAAGGATGATTACTTCTTTACTTTTAGGAGATGATTACTTTCACAGGGAATCCTGACATTAATTTGTTTCATGCCGAAAAGCTGAAAGACCCTGGTGTCATCAAAACCTCCCACCAACACTCTGCACATACCTCAGTCTCCTCCTTCCCATATTTCATGTAGTTCCATTTCACTTACTCTTTCCCTCCACGCTCCTCCGTGATGTTTGGCTTCCAGGAGTTTTGCTTTCTCCGCAGAAGAATCAGAAATTTGGAAAGAAAAAAAGAAAAGAAAAAAAATCAGAGAAAAGGCACCAATTCAGCTCTTGCCCTTGGTGGAGACACAAAGAGCAAGGAATCTGCTAAGAACTAAAGACAGCTGAAGAATTTATTTTGCAGACAATACTTGGGATTAGTACCTTTGCAGTATGACTTCTAGCATGACCGTTTAGGAGCCATTGAATCCAATTTTCTCCCTCCTTTCCTGGAGGGATAGAGACTTCTTATTTGGAGGCTTGAGACTAAACATTATGTGCTTAGACTTTGCAGAATGAGTCCTGAGCTGTCTTTGCCTTTCTCCAGGTGCCCTAAAAGTGATGCCTTAAAGTCCCAACGATGCCTTTAGTGATGCCTAAAAGGCCAAGTAAGAAAGGATTCCCTCAAAACACTTTCAGTTAACTGACAACCTTCAGCCAATTCTTACAGAATGGCAAAAGGAAAATCTCAGTCTCAACTAGAACCTTCTTAAATGTTTCCATGTTCTGCCTATAACAATTAATAGTAAATAAAAATAAAAAGCTGGCCTAATAGAGCATAGTTATGAATATTTCTCAAGTTAAGCTTTGTTCTTAGTACAACTGAATTATTTTCTTTTAGTGATTCATGGTGAACAACTTGCATCCATTAACTCTGTTGAATATTTGGTTTGTTGTGGGGTTTTTCTTGGTTGGTTGGTGGTGGTTTTTTTTTGGTTGGGTTTGTTTTTTTGTTTTTTTGGGTTTTTTTTTCCCTTTATTGTCCCCTTGTTTTAAGTCTGAATTAAATTATTAATAGGTTAGGTACCAAAAATAGTATTCCCATCAGAAATATGGTTAAGGTCAAAACCTAAAGATGAATCTAAATTGCCCAGCTGGCATATGAAAGGTATGTTAATTGGCTTTACTTTCCCCCATGATTGACATACACTGTTCAGCAGCTCTGGGTGCCTCAGGATCACGTATCACATTCTTGGGCTTTTCTATGAACCATTTATAGGATTTCATTTCCCAACAGAAGGAAACCAACCGTCCCCAACCTAAACTCTGCCATGGAAAGTTAGTTTAGCTGCACTTTTGTGTACTTCTATATATAACTATTTCAAATATATCTTCTATTTCACGTTATATTTGATCAGGCACACAGAGCACAACAGTATTTTTTTGACCAAAGAGTTCAATTTCAGCAGAATTATAAACCATTCAAAGCAACCTGTTAACGCAGGAAGAATCAGGCAAGCTCAACTGTATATAACACTCTCTCCCCGCTCCACAGTTTTCCCCTACAAGTATTGCAAGAGAGAAACTTGTTTCCAACAGTCCCTCCTTCACCTGCAGACTGTTGTTTCGCTGACAGCTTTTACCCAAAGTGCAGCAGTGATGGACATTTGGCAGGATCTCACGCCATCACCTGCATCTCCTCAGCGCCGGCGGGAGAACGGGATCTGTTGGCAGATGACAGGTCTCAAAGTTATTGCAACAATAGCACTTCAAGGGCTTTTGCTCCATCTGTCGTGGTGAATTGATACCCTATCCCTAAGGTACCAGGAATAGAAACACTTTATCTGCTGCTAGAGTTTCCATCATCCCTTAACTCCCTTAGCAAACATAATTACCATCTCAAAGCAAAGACTGTAGTACGAGGAGATCAGGTTCACACATTTACAGAAGTGCCTCGTTTTATTTCTGTTAACTGTAAAGGTCTTTGCAAATTATTTCCCCCTCCGTGGAATACAGGGAGGAGGAAAGCCACAAGATAACCAGAGAGCTGGGGATGTATAACTGGTATTATATACTGCCTCTTAACAGCAACCTGGTCTGGGGGTTGGAACTACGTGGTCTTTAAAGTCTCTTCCAATCCAGACCAGTCTAGGAGTCTGTAACTAAAGGTGCAGAGGTTCCAGGGTACAAATTCTCTGCAGTGGATAAATGGGAAAATGGCTAATCAAACCCTCAGGTAGCTCCTCCAGAGCTTGCACTTCTGGCCACTTGCAAAACTTCTGTGTTTCACAGCTTTCTGTTGCATACATGAAGTCAGCAACTTTGTTTTCCAAGCTATCAACAGCCCGTGACTGGAATGCCCTGTGCAGGGGAAGCATTTGTTCTAAGGAACCTGGAGAGAAGGTTTTTGCCTATTTTTTCCCCATTTCTAATCAACCACTGTTGAACAGTGAACAATTCGTAAGAAGTATCGAAGTAGTAATTTTTTAGCATAGTAGAAAATCCTGGTTTTCAAGAGAGACTCCAAATAGAAAGATCTTTCTCCCTCTGTGGGGTGGAGGCTGTCTCACACTGAGTTCCCAGAGTGGTGCAGCAATGGTGGGCATACACTCGTCACCAAGTAGTGAGGAGTGTTGCTACTTTTTTTTCCCCCCCTTCATTATTAGTAGTGCTGTAGAGGACATAATTTGTACTCCCTGATGAAAGCTGGGCACTCCTATGGCACCTTCTGTCCAAAAGTCTGCCAGACCTTTCTTAGGGAGCTCAGCTAAGCTGTCGTTCCTGGGACCAAACGTGATTTGTAAGAGCTCTGTTTGGGAATGGCTAAAAACCCCAGCAGGTCCTGCCTGTGCCCAGAACTGGTGACAATGTTAAAGCCTCTTTCAGAAACACATCACATCAAAACAGCCTGGGCTGAGCTGAGAGAGCCACCGCAGAGTCAGAGCGAGGATTTTGAAAAGTCCAGATGCACAGTGGC
The DNA here is from genome assembly GCA_013397395.1 of Sinosuthora webbiana. NCBI lineage: Eukaryota > Metazoa > Chordata > Aves > Passeriformes > Sylviidae > Sinosuthora > Sinosuthora webbiana. Next base: position 205,358 of record VXBN01006050.1, read on the forward strand.
ATCAATGCCTCTGCAACCTTCTTTTCTTTCTTTTTTTAAGGTTTGGGAGTGTTCAGGATGGTTACCTCAAGTCCATTTTGAGCTTCACACATCTAGATTTCCCTGGGATGACAGGATAACTTCAGGGTGGCAAAAGAAGAACAGGTTTAGTGCACACACACGCACTTCCCTCTTACTTCAGCAACAGCCCAGTCAAGTTTTATCCTGACAAGGTTTATACTGACTGGCTCCTTTCCCCACATTTTTAAAGCTAAACAAAAATAAATGCTAACTCCGATTATTTTAAACCACATAAACTCAAAATTGAAAAGGCAAATGCTGATACATGCCTCTCTCCCTGTCTGCAGTGGCTTGCAGGAAGGCTCTGGACAGCACCACAGTAGCAGCTCACGAATCTGAAATCTACTGCAAAACCTGCTATGGGAGGAAATACGGCCCCAAAGGTGTTGGCTTTGGACAAGGGGCCGGATGCCTCAGCACTGACACCGGAGACCACCTGGGCTTGAATCTGCAGCAGTGAGTTAAATCCCAGTGACAGCTCCTCTTTCTGGTCCTACTCATCTCTTACCAGGGTGTTTTATATATTTTATTCTGTTGCCATAACAACATCCAGCGTAAGGAGCAGAGCAGACTTTCCTACACCCTTTCCTTCCATGGACACAGTAATTTACAGGTTTTAATGATGCTCAGTCTCTTTAAGTCTGCTTTACAAATCATCCTCTCCTTCCACAGGCAATTATCCTGCAGAAGCAGCCTTTATATGCCACCACACATGTAAATATTCACTGCAATTGTAATCTGCCATTTGTAGCACAGTGGTAAAGTCACATTCACCATAGAAAAAAGATAATATTTTTTTTTCCCCCTGTTAGAGGCTAAAATACAGTTAAGGTTTTACTCTTAGAGAAATAATCACATTACCCCATACTGTTAGCTCTCCTCTCAACAGGGGAAATAACATTTCTAAATCCTCCCTGTGGTTCGAATAACACTTACAAACACACTGAGAATGTGTTTGAACAAAGAAATTCTAATGGGATACCATCTTCCAAAAAGCACATAATTAGCTCTGACAGTTCATTTTTATAGGATTTTTCTGCAATTCTCAAAGCTGCACATTTATAAATCAACAATGCTTCTTCCTCCTGGTGGCCTAACTATAAAGAAACCAATTAACCAATATGCTGTGTAGGAAACAAAAGCTTAAACAATGTATTTAACTGTAGCTCCTTGAACCATACAAATCCATTAGGGGCAGAGTTCTGCACCAGACACTGTTGCATGCTGTGGATATAATAATGACCTGTTGCAGTCCAACTACCTGGTAATTCAGAAATCACTCTGTGAAAGGCTGTATGCACAAAGATATAAAGCCCAAAGTCCAGAAATAAAAAAACCCAAAGCTACTTTTCTGATGTCCTTTTGACCCTAGGCCAGGTAAGAACCCCAATTCCCTGTCCAAATGTTTCACTGCCTAATGAAACTACGGCACGAAAAACCTGAATTTTTATTTTCATTTTGATGAGTACCAGCAGATAACCAGTTATGAAGAGCAGAGATGTCTTTTCCTTGTATCTTCCCTCTTGCCTCTCAATGACAGAAAATGTTTTTTTTTCCTTAATTTTCATTAAATGTAATCTTTTCTGCATGTGGCTGCTACCAGCTCCATGTACTTTAGCCCAGAATAGGTAATATCAGAGCTTACAGTACCAGCTTCTTAATCACACCACACAGAATTCAATAGAATACTTTTTCTTGGGTTTTTTTTATCCCCTTTTGCATGTCAGAGACCAGCAATTCAGTATTTTTTAATGCCTTACTAAAAAATCACAAAATCCTCCTTCTAAAGAAGAAAACATTTTTTAAGCAGCTTTAAAAACTTCTGTTTTAGGGGCTCACCAAAGCCTGCTCGCCCTTCAACACCAACTAATGCTTCAAAGTTTGCCAAAAAGATGGTAGATGTGGATAAATGTCCCCGCTGTGGCAAATCAGTGTATGCTGCAGAGAAGATCATGGGAGGAGGAAAAGTAAGTAGTGACTTCAGCACTAGGAGGAGAAACTCCCCCGTTTTCTAATGGTGAGAAACTACAGCTGAGAGGTCCTTGATCACTTACATTTTCTTTCATAAAGAAAACATAAGGATGAATCTGCAAATTGCTACGACAGGTTTAAAATCTCGTGCTTTTTGTAAACCTTTCTCAACTTTTTGCTTCTTACTGGTGTCTGAGGACAAAGCACAGATTACTGTACAAGCTGGCTCTTCCTCCCTCTCCGGGTATATTTATAAACATTTACTTGTGGTGGCAATTGAAGATACATTAGACAACATAACTGAAAAAGGGCTAACCCAGAATGACCAAAAATGGAAGCCACAAGACCAACAAATGAATTTTAAACCTTTCCACACCACACAAAGCAAGTACTTCTTTGGGTTTTTTTACCTGCTGGCTGTGTGCTTTCTGTGCCACACAATAAATTGTCTCCCTTTGCTCAGCCCTGGCACAAGACCTGCTTCCGCTGCGCTATTTGTGGGAAGAGTTTAGAATCCACCAACGTCACGGACAAGGATGGAGAGCTCTACTGTAAAGGTGAGAGTTGCAGGGAGCTGAACTGGGCTACAGAGTCAATCCCAAAGTTAGTCTCTTTAGACCCTAGGATTGCCATTGAGATTTACCTTGCTGTACACTTAACAGCCCCAGGAAATTTCATTTTGTCTTTTTTTTTTAACAACTTTTCTGAAAGCAAAGAGCTATGGCAACACTGCAGTTGCAGCTTCTACTATTAAGATTTAAATTTTAAAGCTATAATTTTTCTACAAATGTGACAACCTCTCAGATCTGTCAGACTTTCTAACAGAGCACTGGCCATATTTGCTGGGCAGGCTCTTGTACCTGCACAGTCTCACTCACTAAAATAAAAAAATCCACCAATATACAGATCTCTGGTCTTCCAAGTTGGAATCTAAACCAGTAAAATTTTAAAGGTATTTCCACTGCATTGGTAACACAGAAGAAAGGCAAAAATGGTAAATTATACATCTAGATGTTCTTCTCAGGTTCATAAAGTTCACAGGCTTCACTTGACTCCTAGAATAGCTTAAGGGGGAAAAAAATATGTGAATCTTTTATATCCAAAGCTAAACTTTATAGAGAACACTAAAGAAGAATACTGGAGTTCTGTGGCTTTGGGTACAGTCTGTCAACCACAAGTGCATCACAGTGGCATATTTGGAGAAATATCCTCACCATCAGCACTTAGCAGAGTTGTGATAAATAACTGTGCACCCACTAACCAATGTAGAGTTCAAATGGAATTACTTAAATGCCCATCAGTAGGTTCTGGATTATGCTCCAGTTTTTCTCCTTAAAAATCTCTGGCTTACTCTGTGTTACTCATCAGACCAAGTATTACTGAGCATTTTCAGACAGGAAAGTAGCTTTAATGAAAATATTATTTAGATCTAATATATATATATATACAGTTTCTTAACTTTTTTTGAGATCATCAGATGCAACTTGTGTGTAATTCAAACATTTGATACCAGTTTCACTATTAAGACCTGGATAAACTTATGGGAAACACACTATTTCAGATTTCCTTCCTTTTTATCAACTTCAATTTGACAGTAACTTAAAAAAGGAAAATCAAAAGACATTTACCTCTGAGAGCCTTCAGAGTACCACACCATTTACCTTCCCCTCCTTCTTTTGCAGTTTGCTATGCGAAAAATTTTGGTCCCAAAGGAATTGGATTTGGTGGCCTCACTCAAGTGGAAAAGAAAGAGTGTGAATGAGAAGAAACAGACTCAAACTGCTGTTGATGCCACCAAGTGACAGCTGCCAAGTAAAGCATTAAATAACACATATAAGAACTTAGGGCATTTGATTAAGATTTTCCACCTTGCAGGAAAAATCCGTGAGTTGTATCTTAAGAAATCCTTAGAGTAGATTAAAAAGGTAAAGTGATAAAACTAGACTCGTGTTTGTGTTTAGTACATAAAGACAAGGAACCTCATGGAACATTTTTGCTTCTTAAAGTGGTACTTGTCACATTTTAGACTGGAATTTTAGATTCATAGTGCCCCATTATGATAGGGATCCCTTCTGGAGTGAAGGGTCCAGGTGCTTCCAGTTAGATTGTATTTTCTTTTGTTCACAATGTTAACCTGTCTGTATTTCCACAAGTCTCCCAGCTGAGTTTTGAACATGCTGGCATTTGTGTTATAACAAGTAGATGGTATTTGCTTTGAGACAATTAAAAAGGATTTGAAATTCTCTCTCTTCGAGGGAGGTATTTTTAAAAAAACCCAATGTTTTCTCAGAATACAGTGTTGTAAGTTTTGTCTGTTTTCGAGTTACAATAAAGTACTTACTGCTTCACATTATTTTTATTTGTATTAATGTTTCAGATAAATGGATTTCACCAAGATGAATGAAACCCCCCCATTTCTTAACTACAATAATTGCATTTCACTACATTACTTACCATGTCAGTCCTAGATGGTATCTGACTTTAATTTCCTGATCTTGAACTCTTTCCCTGATGGTTTTCATTGTTGCCTACTTTGACTTACATTCATATCACACTGTCCAGCTGGCCCCTCCTTTTCTTGGGAATGTGGCTGACATGAGCTATTACAGATGCACTGGGGAACAATTCCCTCTTTTTGTGAGCATTGCTATCTTCCATCATAAACTTAACCCATTTTCATACCCTAACAGGGCATAAATATGTGAAAAACATAAGGCAAAGAGTCAGGCTCCTTCTTATGGTTTTGTGCCCACCCACTCCTAAATACCTCACTGGTCCCATGTCCCTTGAATCTATTTCAGTCTGCAAAAATACACTTACAAGTATGAAAGCTCTATTTTATTACATGTAAACTCTTCAAATACAAAGACTTCATAGAGGTTTTCACAGCATAAGCAAAAAAAATTACAATGTTTTTAAACATGAACGTTCACCTTAATTTTCAAATTTAATTATCTTTTGTTACCAGAAAAGTAAAGCAAAGGGTACCAACATGATCTTGAAATTCTGCCCCAAAAACTTACCTTTAAAATATATATATATATTTGTGTCATCTCCTCACATAAAATATTAAATAGTTTCAGCTCAAACTATACATACACAGACACACGGTGACTTCCATATACAAATCTGCTCTATCTTATGCAAGGTAAGTTTAACATTTGAAACAATACTAAAAAATAAAAACAAGCAGCTTCAGAAGAATTTGTAAAAATTAACAAAATATCCAGTCTTATTCAGCTTTCAGCTCAACTGTCTTGGAAATCAAGCAAAAAGAACTTTACACAGAATGAACATTTTTCTCCTTTGCCAGATGAAAAAGTTTGTATTGCTTGGCCCAGTCAATTACGTTGGGTTTGAACATACCAAAGCAACTGCACTGAAAAAAATCTGCAAGATTCTGGAAGCATCCAAGGCTGAAAAAAAAGATAAAAAACATGCATTAATAGACCTAAAAAAAGAAGACTTCAAGCATGAAAAATACCACTTCACCATTAGACAGTACTTAAGATATTAACCTGTCAAGGGAGACAGCTGAGGGAGAAGAAACAGCAGAGCTCTCAACTGAGCATTATTCCTTGGCTGAACTTTTACAACATGTTTTACACTAACAAATGAGAGCAGATTAAGTTGAACTCAAATATTTAAGAGTTGGTAAGATCTCATCTGTTAGTATACCTGAGGAAACAGAGAAACCTTGGTACTAATTTCTCTATTAACAGAGCTAAATACTGCAAGAGGAGTCAGAGAGGGGCCAGTTCATACCTTAATTCTCTTTCTGATCCTACACAACAGACACAGAGACTGATGAACAAATGAAAGGACAGCACTCCCTCATCCCCAGAACAGTGTTTTAGCATTTATGAAGCAGTGAAGCAAATCAGTACTGAAGAGATAACATGCTTAAAACACTCTATTCATTAATACCCACTTGTATGGAGTCCTCCTGAGTGAAACAGGATGCTTAGAGGATTTTCTCTGCGCCAGGAGATTCATTCTTTCATGTGAGGTCAACCCCAGGAACACAATCTGATTAGAAGAAAAACATAAGTCATTGTTACAACAGGAACATGACAAATTAAAATTCTGGTGAGACACCAAAAGATACTAATGAGAAGGGAGCAGCAGGGGGGAGGAGGTTGGACACTTCTAACGAATGAGTAACCACTGCTGTAAATGATGACTGAAAAGTATGTTTTTAAATGTCACCTGGGCTAAAACAGAACCTGGCAAGCTCTAACAAGAGCTTCCAGAGAAGGCAAGCTTAATTGGGATGTCTGTGAAGAGTGTCCTTTCACAGCTGTCTGCAGAAGTATAAGATCTATCACAGTTAAGCACCAATCTCCTCAGATTTTTGTCTACATTCTACCACACAAAACGGTAGGAAAAGATCCCTTGATCCACAATGACACATAAAGCGTTATGTTTTCAAATCACTGTGTATGAAACACAGTATTAAACTGTAAATATCCTCCCTATCTTTCTCCAGCATGATATCCCAGTGTCTTGGACACTGCAAAAATCTAGCAATACACGTTTAAAATTGTGGAGCTTTTTGTTCGTTTGTTTGTTTTTACTAAACAAGATGTAAAACAAGCCCTTAGCTCAGTGTGCTTAACACATATTTCAAAGGCACCTCTTTCCTAAGAGCTGTTAAACAAGTTGTTTCACAGATGTTTCAAGACAGCTCTCCTCCATTTTGTTTGCATAGCCAAGCTTTTCTCTGAGAAAAAGATAAACAAGAAATTTGACAGTCCTCAACAAGATAAAATCCAGGTTGTGTGTTTTTACAGTAGCAGTGGGATTTAATACAGTCTAATGACACATGGCTGAGCTCTGCCACAGAATTTTCAACTCAGGAATAATTGTGTTACCGAGGTTTTGTGCAGTTTTGGGGGCATTAGTACCAGTTCTATCAGTCAAATAAATTTCTTGTCTTTAAATACAACTTTTTATAGGCTTGGGATTTTTGATGAGTAGTAAAGCCAGAACTCAGTTGTAGGAATGGTTTGCAGAGTGTGATTCTACTTCCTACAGGGAAATGCTGAGTGCACAAGAACCTGTGAAACTTCAAGGTCTGCCCTGAGATTTAAGAGAAGCACCTTGCTGTGACAACTAATCAGGCAGAGAGTTTTTATGGGAGCAAATCATCCAGGGAAAAGCTTTAATGTGACAAGAAGCATAAACTGAAGGAAAACATTACCTGATAAAGCTGAATAGTGAGCCACAGAGAGGCCCAGAGGGTGTGGAAACAGGCTACTGAGGAGATGTAGGAAACCCAGGGAGAGCAGGACACTGTCTGGGTGAAGTATGTCCATGCCCCATCTTGATGGAAACTTGCTGCACAGTGCTTGGACCAATCTGACAAGACACACAGTCACTTAATTGTGCTTTCAAGCCCTAAAGGGCTGAGCAAAGATTATCTGCATGAAATGAATATTACATAGCAACATCCTCTAGAAATACCACCTAAAAGCACCCACACAGATGCATGACTGCTTGCTATTCTGGCTGCATCATCTTTACACTCTGTGTTCATCATCCACAGAAAAAACATCCTTGTTTTTAAAGGTTGGTGCTATGGTAATTCATCCTCAGCAACTGAACTAAAAGGGCTTTCCTTTCCTTTCTAATCAATTTGTAAATTTTTCGAAGTAACAGCTCAGATTTATTAATGAGATAATATACTTTTTACTCTTCAGAATTAAACTACTTTAAAACCAAAAAGAAATGTTTGGGTTTAGTATAGATTTAAAAAAAAAAAGAAAATCAATCAAGCTTTTGCAATAATGTATTTACCAACTTCTGTTACAGCAAAGGGCATGCAGATTAGAACCTGTCACCTGACCTTCCTCCACATGGCTTCCCTATTTCCTCTTTAACAAAAATGCCTCCTGCTATTTCATTTTCCAATGGATATCCCACTACAGCATCTTTATTCTTGCTCAACACAAATGGAATCAGGTATTTGACCAGAGATAGGATGCATTTCCACTTAAGCTACACAGTAACATCACTGCTGAAATAAGGTATCACTTGTGCAGGTTACACTTGCTGGAAATGAAATGCTGAAAAATAAAGAGCACACAGAGACAGACTTGAAAACTAAATAAAACTAAATTCATGGATACATACATTGAAGAGTTCCATAAAGCAGCCAGACACCAGTAATCATCAGGAAAAACAGGAATAACAAGTAGTAATAATGGTTCCCAATGCCTGAAATTGAGGAAAAAAAGGAGAATTTTTTTTTAAGTTGGACATTTTTTAATTCAGCAGTACTTGCATTTCCACTGATGTTAGCAGGACTAAAAAGAGAGTCAAAACCATTTCTTATTTTAACTCTGCCGTCCACAAGAGAGCTTGGCAAGGCTGATCTCTCTCTCAACTTTCTCCTGCAAGCCACCCCAATTTATATAATAGAATTAGTTCTAATAAAGTCAACCAGGATTCTTCTCTCCTTCAGAACATGCCTTCAGCTGTTTTAGTCTGATGAGAACGAATTAAGCAACCACAACTTGTCCCATGCACAATAAAACTGTCTCATATGGCTGAGAAGTCTAAGCTATTCAATTTGTCTGACCTTGTGTGCTTCAGAATTGAAAACATACACATAAAAAAACCCCAGAGCTCTGTCAGAAAAACTGTTACATGAAGATATTTATTTTTAATTACAATCCTATTGCTCAAAGCTTTGAGACAACACATCAGAAGGATGTCTCAGCACCTTGTAAATAGCAAACAATGTAAAAATAGCATTTAACACTAGGGAAAAAAAGCTACTGGCAAAATAAATAAGTGAAAAATATATATTGTTACAAATGTGAAGCTGTCACCTTCCTATCTTGAGCATCATCAGTAATGAGCCAGAAAGGAAGCCAGGGTGAGAGGGAAGAACACCAGAAGATGGGAATGCCCTGCAGGGTTATCTCTGTGGTACAGCTGCTCCCCTCAGAGCTGTCCCTAACAGTGACAAGAGGCAATGGAAGCTCAGGAGGACACACGAGTCCAGCCACTTCCACTCTCCTCATTCACAGCTACTGCATTAAAATGTCAGACTGTGCACACTTGTCGGGTTCTTTTAGCATCTACTCCTGGACACACTGTCCAAAAAAGTTTGTCTAATCCCTTTCTGAACTTGCTGATATTGCAAACCCTTACAGCAGCAAGCTCCAAAAGTTCACTGCCTGCCACGTGGAGACATTTTTTCCTTTATCAATTTTAGATCCCTAGTTCTACTATGACATGCAGGGCTAATAATTCTGCATTCACTTTAGCCACCATCTTAATAATTTTCTTCTTTCCTTTTTTAAAGTATCAATCATAGCCCCTGTTCCTTCTCTCTTCAAAGAAAGAGTTACAGATTGTGCGGTCTGTGTTATTAGGGTGACCACTCTAACAACCCCTGAATAATCTTATTTGCTTTTCTCCCTTCCATCTAATTTCCCTCCAGCACCTATCAGAGCCTTTCAGTATCAACAGGATATCCTTGCATCATGTGTGCTCTCTCTTTAAATGTTATCTCTGCAACTTTTAAAATATGTGGCATTTTCTAATTTGATAAAACAGACACTCTCACCTATGCACTGTCCAGTCCACAGAGAATGCTGATCATATCTGGCTACACATGCTTGGCAAGCAAGGCAATGCACAGACCTCAAAGGCTTCCTTACCTAGGTGAGGAGGAAGGAAAAGATTACACTCCTAGCAGAAGCAATCTACTTTGCTCAAAGTTTAAGGCATCATCTTATAGTTACCACCACATTTTGCATAATTACTGTGTCATAGACCTCACAACACAGAACGTAGATGAGAACCATACATCTTAATTAAAAAAAAAAAGGAATTAATTTTTTTAAAATTCAGATTAGAGTCCAAGGATCTCAAAGCATCTCTCGTCACCATAAAAGAAATCAAGAAATCTAAAAAATAGATAGCAAACTACTTTTATAACACTTTAATGACAAGCAGTGAGGAAAAAGGTTTTTCATGGCAGTTTTGGGTAAAAGGCAGGTACAATAAGAAAATAAGTACAAAAGCCCCACTTACAAGACATGATGTGCAAAATGTCCTGAAGTCCAAGCAACCAGCTTCTGCAAGAGCTATAATGTTCTGAAAGACAAAGCATCGTGTGCTTGCATTTGGATCACATTTCCATAGGTGCTAGGAAGATTTCTACATTAGGACTTTTGCAGTTTGTAAGTATTTTAAGTGCCAAGCACGAACAGGAACAAGAACTTGCTGTTTAAAGAGGTGCACAAGAAAAAAACCAAACCAGTAAAGACTAATTCAGCTTCACCCACGCAAGATTACTCAAAAAAGGCATCTCTGTGTTGCCAAAATTAATAAATGATGTGAATTAAATATTCCTTAAAAGGAGATGGCACCTCTCATAGTCAGTCAGACTGCAGGGAGATGAAGTCTCTCAACGTTTATGAGTCCTACATTAAAACTGCAGTTTATTCTCCCTAGCAATCTGAAGAAATACAGCCTCAGTGAGAACCATGAGATCACAAACAAAATGCTTTCCTCAACCCATAGGTTGGGGAGACCAGGCATTAAATTCTTTACTTATTGGCTGCCCATGATTTCTTTTGGCCATTATAGAACAGTTAGGAAACAGCATGTGAGTTGCACCACGTTCAAGCACAAAAATCAAACCTTTACACACATCCTCAAAGCACATGATAAAATTTAAATAATTACTAGCATATGATATATAAGAAAGAACTGTGACTACTTCTTTCTAACCAGGGACAACTGAAGCAGAAACCATGCAAAATTTCTTTTTTTTAAGTGAAGTTCTGTGTGAATTCATATCACAGGTAACACCGGAGGGTCTGTACAATCTTTGGCCAAAGCTCACATTTCAATGAGAAGACAGAGGCAAGGAAATTATAGCAGGACAAGAAAGATAAGGAAACAAGCAGTAGAAGAAGAAATTCTCCAAGATCTGTGTTGTTAAACTACATTGCTAAAAACTCTTTAGGGAAGAATATTTCACTGCTTTCCAGTTTAACAAAGCTGTACATGATGACAAACAAATCAACCAGAGGTACATACATGTTGCACCACATCAGCCCTTCCATTTGTTTTTAGAGAATCACCTACCTCTTTTCTTTCTTCTTCTGAAGTCTTTATATATCCAGGATCAGTGCTCCAGGTTTTATAGAAATAATAGAGAACACCCATCATGCTGAACATGACAGTGGTTTTAAGAACTACATTTGTGGTATGTGATAGTCAGGTTAAGGACTATATTCTTATAATTCATAACACCATTATTTGTCAAACAAACAAAATATTATAAAAATTAGTTTATGCTACTTTACAAGCAAGACACAAGAAGGAAAAAAATTACTCTCACTTTTACAGTGGGATCCTCTCTGTCCTTCCAAGGCCATTTTATCAGAGAAATGGAATACTCTGGCCAATTTGAGTGCTGGAGAAGACTTTTTACAGCTGTATAAACCTGCATCACAATATTGCTCCATGTCATCCTCCTTAAAAGTCCTCCAGACTTCTGCCTTTGAATATTTCACAGATATGAAACAAATTTGATTTCTTTTTTCTCTCTGAAGCTTCTGCACTTTATTTAAACACTATCAGTCAGACATGCAGAGCTATAAAGCTTCTGGCAGCTGTGAGATTCGATTGGCTGCTGCACCCACCCCAACTCAAACTCAGTCTTACCTTGTCCCATTCCTTTCAGCCAAAAGTAACTAAATACACTCATTCAGAAAAATGTAACTGAAAGTCACCCTGAAACTACTTTTGTCACAGAAAAAAAAAACCCCAAGCACATGCTGCTAAACAGTTCAGAAGGTAATGGGACATTAGGAACACAGTTTTTACACCATGAACTAAAACCATTTGTGTATTGGATGTGTGGGGAAGAAAAGCATGTCAAGATTAACTTTCTCTATACAGCAACAGAGGAATATGGAGTGGCACAAGTTTCATACCAATTAAATTCATGCCTCAAACTTGAGAGCTCAGGCTGCCAAAGAACAGTCCCTGCTGCCACCAAGGAGCAGGCAGAGAGCTCAAGCCTGGATTGCATCTCCAGTGACACCCTCAGTCACTCCATGAACTCCAGTGCAAACAATTCTTAAAAATCCAGGACGGCAACCTCCAAGTTGTTTTGTCTTATGAACTAACAACACTGCAAACAGCTCTAGTTAAAATCAACATGATAACTTATGAAATACTGGCACAAACACCAGCTGTGTTTGCTACAGTGCAGTTGCAGGGTGCAATTATAGAAGCCAAAATGATGGTGTGTTTCTTGTGGATACTGCTGGTCTATTTGCACTCCTATTGGTTTTTTGGAGCTCAGAGAAATCCTTCATTAGAATGGCTGGATATTCATTCAGTCCAGAGGAAATCTGACAGACAAATACAGCTTAATAAAATCCTAAAAACTTTAAAAACACTCAGATCTGTGACCAGCTCCAGAAGGAACACACACTCATGACAAAAAGGGTTGGAGAGTGAAATGGAAACCTATCCATTGGCCCATCTCACCAAGCTATGGTTAGGACTCCAAGAACATTGCTATGCTCACCACCTTCAGCAAAGTGTCTGACTCAAATCTCTACAAGTGGATTTTTTTTTTCCTTTTAACTTAGATTACTTCAATAAAACAAACCTTAAAGCTTCATGACAATTGAATAACACCATTTCCATTTATACAAGCATATGTGTGAATCCCCAGCAGGAATACACTTGATCGGTTCATCAAAGTTAATCCTGATAATTCTATTAAGGACATCTTAATTGGGAACAGTACAAGAGAAAATGTCATTTTAAGGCCGAATTAAAAATTAATTAAAACTGTGTAGCAATATATTACAGCTGGTTTAGTACAAAATTATTTGCAGCTTTAAGTATCTTCCTGAAGGCTTTTTCACACAACTTTATCAATAAACAGATGCCCACTGTGTAAGGACAGAGCAGGGCACTGGAAAGAGAGCACAAACTACAAAAATGTCCTTGTACCCATCAGTGAGGAGCCTCCTCAAAGAAAGTAAAAGTCAGACAGAAATTAATCCACTGTATACTAAAGATTCAGTGTAACCTGTGAATAAAGACAAAAATAAAGACTCAACAGTCTTCTTTGCAGGAATACAAAGAAATTTCTTTTTTTTTTTAGGGAGGTGGTGGTAGAGGATGTTGTTTTTAAGTGCAGGAGCATGAACACCACTGACTGTCAAATGCTTATCATTCTAGAAAGAAGAGATGCTTTTAAAATTATTATTAAGATATGTGTTACTCAGTTATACCACATGCCAAAATACATCCCTGTACAACAGTCTCAGGGTTAAAGATTAAAGAGTGATGTGGAGATGCTAACAGAAACCATTAGTTTTGTAACAAATATCCTCATTCTGATATTCCAGTAACATATGAAATAGTTCAGGTTATGAAAAAGACAAAAATCTATAGACAAAAGAAGGTACAGATTTTTAGTCTGTGTATAACTTTAAAGTCACTTTGCCCCTCCCAAAGGGATTAAACCAATCTTACCAGACATTAAGAGTCACATGGAATTATCTGGAACTGCTCATCACTATTTGCACAACCAGATTTAGATTTACAAGAAACTCCAGGGAGAGTTGCATTTCTTGAGTATAAAGGATATCAGGCAGGAACCAGAAAAACCAGGTCATGGACATCCAAAAAACTGAACTTAGCAGAAATGCTGTGGGAAGATACCTTAGATTCTTGAGCCCCACGAGCTGCCTGAAAGAACATCAAAAGAAAAAAAATTATTTCTCAAAATATATTTGAAACATAAATCCACAGAATATAAATCACCTGGTTTGTAACTGTACAAACTTCACGCACACGGTTTATTTCAAGTCTCTCAAAGCAGTCAAGAATTGTCACTCAAAAGCATTTTTTACCCAGATATATAGAGGGTTAACAATGCAAAAATAAAACTGAAGAGTGCTCTGTTCCAGCACAATGTTATATATGAGAAGTGCTGTAGGACTGGATGAAAAGTCCAATCTCTGTCTATTTGCACACAGAGAGCACTGCCATGTCCATCATATCACCACTGATGGTGGCAGGAAAAGTGAGAAACATCTCTGGGGAGGTCTGGGGAGCAGAAGGAGAGGGGAGGGTTCATTAAAACTCATTTTATGACAGAATATAGCAGGAAAAAGTTGTGATAAAGGACATTTCTGAGCAAATATCTCAGTGTCTACCAGATGCAGACCGTCACTAACACTCTGACAATAAAATTAGCTAACAGACTGGCTTTGGGGTTTTTTTTCAAATCTTCCAGTAAGGAGAAACTACTATAGTGTATACTTAAATACATTCAATTTCTATGGTCATTCATTCTAAAAAGGACACGTACTTAAATTCTTCACACACCATGCAACCATTTCTCAGGAGATATCTTTTATATTAAATGAAACTAAACTCTGAAAAGAATTATGCATTAATACTTTTTAAAGTGTCTGACAAGTAAGTACATAAACAGAGAGAAAAAGCTGCAAACCTCACAAACAGAGACATCCCAAAGAGCAGGCAGAGAAGCAAACCTCCTTTTAAAAGCCAAGAATCAGAACTTAAATCCATGATGTATCCAATGGCCCACATGAATGCCAAGGAAGAGGTCAACATCAGGAAGAGCTGTTAAAATTAATATTGTTAAAATATGACAAAGTACTCAAGCAGGTCTTACAGATATTCAGTTCACTAATAACAAATGCTGAAAGACCCAAGATAAGATAGGGTGACATATCAATACATCAAAAGCAGGGGTGAGGAATGACACAAAACCCCCACCCAAACCACTCCCATGTGCTTTTAAAGAATTCTGGTTTGTGCACCCAATTTCGGAAATCACTCTGGTGAGAATTAATTTGCATGTCACTCCAAACACAGCAGGCTCTATTTTTATTTCCGTTAGTTATTACTCAGGAAATTACCTCATATTTCTCCACTATTTTCAGTAACCTGTTATTTCTCCTGTTTCTCATTCTTTCTTCCTCTTGTATCATATAAACCATGAAGTGATTCTGACTTTGATAAGCAATGTCAAGCGGTGTCTCTCCCTTTAACAACAGAGAGGGTTAGTTATTTATTTATGTACTTAACACAATAAATAATAAACACATAAAACACTTTTAACAGAAGCAAGAATATAGTTAAAACAAGACTAACTGGGCAATTATTTCCCAGCCCCACCTTTCCCCCACTATTTTTTTAAGGCAAAGGTAAGCTAAATTCAGAGTGCTACCATGCTTAAATCAGAGCTTTGTAGTTCTGAAAGGTGATTACTTGTAAATAGATTGCATCTACTTATCTGTTGGACTGCCTCCAATAACATCCCTATACAATCATGGGAATCTATACTTTCAACATTTACACTATCAATTTCTACAAATATTAAGTTGAAGCCTTTCATATGTAATAACCTTTCGAAGGTACAAACAGGTGTTGCCAAACACCAGCTTTCACAGGAGAACATTCACTTCATTTGAAGTCTTTATGAGTCTGACTGGACACTAAGGAATGTATTTTTTAAAATCTGCCCAAGTCCTCCTGAAAACAGCCAAATGAAGAAATGAAAAAGAAATGAAACCAGGCCCCAAGAAAGTCAAACAAACAAGGGTGAGGCAGCAGAATCTGCAAAGGACACAATTACTGTTGAGTGAACACAAGGCTTGGCCGTTCATTATACAAAGGTTGCAAAGAACATCTGCAATTGTACTTTGAGCCACACCTCAAGAAAGTGCTACTTCCTTCTGGGCAAGACTAAGAACACCTGCTCTTAGCCAACCCCTGCTGCAATTTACATCTCCAACAGGGAGAGGACTCAGCTTTTTCTGTATGTTCATTTTACACATTTATGCCACGTGGGATGAAATATCACAAAGGCAATCGTACCTTGACATTTTTTATGTCCAGGCTGGCACCAGCTTCCAGCAACAGATCCACTGCACTAGTATTTCCTGAGGCTATTGCCCAATGCAGTGCAGTATTCTTTTGAACATTGTCTACAGCATTGAGAGAGGGGTTAAACTTTAAGAGAAACCTCATGGGTTCTGGTCTAGATGAAAATAAAGTAGAAGAGTTAACAAACAGAAGATGATCTAGACTGGAAATGAAACTTTTGAACACTTTATAAAACAACAGTAGATACATAAGGCCTTCTCAGAACCAGCTCATCAATGACAGATCCATGTTTAGAATTCCAGACCTGCCCTGGAAGTTTTTCTCCAGACTATGTTACCTTACCATTTTAACTAATACGAGGTACACAGCACAGATTATACCTTCTACAACACTATGTGTAGCTTGTATGTCCCCATTTTATTCTAAATGTATTTCACTGCATCCACACCTATTTGTTTGCATTTTGCAAGAAAATACAGCAAGGCTGCAGATGATTCAGCCACAAACCTAAACTTCCTTTAGAAATCCTTTTCACTCTCTTTGTTCTATCCAATGAGCTAGTCCCAACTCCTGATCTCTGAAACACCTCATATTTGAGTACAAACAGAAGGGAAAGGAATGTCAGTTTAAGAAAAAAAAACAAAAAACAGGAAGGAAAAATTCACCTCACTGCTTCTTAAGTACAATACTCTTCTTCAGCTGTTCCCTACTTACCCAATGGCTTTTTGTGCTGTTAACATCAAAGGTGTTTGTCCATTGAAGTCTGTGGTGTCTATGTTCTAAGAATAAGGAAAAGATAACAAGCAAGTGATTATCAGTGATTTCAGGAGACAGTGGAATTTGGGGCTACACAACTGGCTTTGCTTCACTAATGAACAGAAAATGGAAAATGGACAGAAATGTAATTATATCAGCCAAGAAGCCAACACGCATTTAAAATTTTTTTCCTCCTTCTACAAGTCTTACATGTCATTCCTTTCAGAATATTCTGAGCTTCCATGTAAGGAAATTTTTAAGGGAGAGACACCACTGAGGATATTTTTAAGTGAATCATATCAACTGTATTTCTTGTCCTCTTTGCAAAGAAACACTATAAATAAGAAAGACCTTGTAAAGCAATGCTAACCACGTTCCTTGTGTAAATAATGTACATAACAGATGTACAGAAAACACATGAAACAGGTTTATTAAAACAACAAAGAAGGATTACATACCTCAAGACATAGTTAAAGATCTAACCACCTAAATTTTCTTCCTTCCTCTTTCTTACCTAACTTTCTTCCTTCTTCACAACAAAGGTTTCCTTGCTCCCTGCCTCCAACTATCATTACATTAGTGCAGATCTACTTAAAAGAATTATTCACTTGGATATTTTTAGTAGAAGATAGGTGGGCCAATGGCTTTACTAAGGCTGTGATATATACCACTATACCTACATTCCAGAAGTCAGTTCCTTTCCCTAAAGAGAGCTTTAATGAAAATAAACTTAGCAAACTTTTAAATCCTAACACTAGATTGTTTCTCAGAATCAATAAGAACTCTCCTGCCATTTTGATCAGCAAGTTGTTACACTTGCCATTAATTCTGCTCATTTCAGATCTAAGCTAAGAGACATCAACTACCATAGATACAGTACAGAAATCTCTAATGAAAATTCAGACCTAGTCTGATCATTTATTCTGCATTCTTCAATTGATGGACAACTGCATAGGTTTTTACTTACAAAAGTGTAACCAAATCATAAATACTTCACGATGTCTATACAGCATATAGTGCTTTTTGTTCCCAGGTTTAAAAGCCACTGGTTATTTCACAGCACCACAAATCCACATAGCCTTGATAACACTCCTAAACATGCTGAAATGTAGGTGAATCTGGATGTGGGGGATGACAGGAATAGGGAAGAGTATTAAAAAAAATAATACATACAAATATAAAAAATATCTAAGTTTGTCTGCGCTTATAGCACAGAAAAATAGGTGTAAAATCACTGCTTTTCATCTAGGGAAAAAAACCAGTTAATTCT
The DNA here is from genome assembly GCA_013397395.1 of Sinosuthora webbiana. Taxonomy (NCBI): domain Eukaryota; kingdom Metazoa; phylum Chordata; class Aves; order Passeriformes; family Sylviidae; genus Sinosuthora; species Sinosuthora webbiana. Next base: position 223,332 of record VXBN01006050.1, read on the forward strand.
AAAATGTCTCCTATACACAGGCAGCTTTTTTGTAGGCAGAAAAGAACATTTGGGGCATCAGCAACATACCTGGCCTTTTGCTATGAGGTAGGCTATGATGGGCATGTGTTGGAAGAGCACTGCTAAATGAATGCTACTGAATCCTTCCCCATCAATAAGGCTGGGATCCGCTCCACATTTCAACAATAGCATGACCATGGGAAGGTGTCCTTGTCTACAATGATACATGAAACAAAGCTATAGAGATGATTTTAAAAATTGATATATCAATGAAAGCGTTGCCTTAATAATTCTCACAGGCATCCCACAAAAGATTTCAGACCCCCTGTGGCTTTTTTCAGGAAGTTATATTGAATATATACACCCTAATAAATGAGCCTAGGGCAAAGCATTCATTTAGAACACCGTGGTTATTCTACAGTAACTTCTCCTGTGAGCAGTCATCCAAGCTTCTGACTCTGGCAAAAGACTGGTAGTCCAGAAGAAAGCATTGATCTTCCAATGGGAGACTTCACAAGTGGAGAAGTTTTCCCAGAATAATTATTTCAGGTTATGTTTTGTCTAGACAAGCTGTGCTTTGTTCTCTGGATCTCAGCAAATGCTACCACAGCTGTACATACTGACAGATTTGCAGCTACATGTTGCAAGCAGCATTACCTGATGGCCCAGTGCAGGGGTGTAGAATTCAAATCTCCACCGAGCTGATCCACTATCGCACCTTTGGAGATGTAATACCTGTGTGATACCAACACAATAAGGTCAGGAACAGACATAATATAATAGCAAAACATTATACTGAAGATAACATAGCTAAATGACTCCTAATAAAAAATTCACTAGAGAAGCAAATGGACAAAAGCGGGCTTGCAGTAAATGACGCCGTTTCAAGAAAATGCTAAAGAAAAAAAATATAGTCGTTAGGAAGGTACTTCTAAAATCAGCTTTCATGTTTGTTACAGAAACAAACCCAGGAAAATCTAAGGATTTTGTGTACTACATGATTTCACATATAAAGAAAACGGACATTTCAGTGACATCTTCCCAAAGGTAAGTGCATTAAAATTTCAATTCTACCCTCTTCTTCTAAAGCAGTGTGTCCCTTTGCTTGCAAATACAAAAGCAACAAAGTGATTACAGGTAAAAGTGGCAGAATACACTGTGTTACTGTCACGGGGACTCCCAGCTTACTTTACCAGCTCCTGTCTGTTGTTTATTGCTGCCCAGTGAAGAAGAGTCACATTTTCTTTGTCTGGCTGTCGAACATCATATCCTGCTTCTACCAGTTCTTTGCATCGCTCTAGCATTCCATACCTTAAATGAGAAAAAAAAAGAAAAACAATTTGCTTATTATTTTTTTAATATTCTCCAGTCTGGAGACAGTTTCATCCTAAAGAAAAAACACATCTCAGTAAGCATCACCCAGCAGTTCCTACTGGAGCAAATTCCACACTGCATTACATGGAAGCCTTGTAAAAAGAGTGAGGCTGTGCCTTGATGAATAGAATTTACTACTTAAACAAACTTGCTTGAAACACTTTTATTTTTTACAAGAGCAGCTGTAAGTGATTTTTCTTGTTCCATTATAGGGAGAAAACGAAACTGAAAATGTTTCCTTTGTAAAAATATCTAGCCTGGCTCACATTTGAGGACATTCCCATCTATTTCAACACTCTGAACACTCAGAGCATGTACTTACTGTGTAGCCTTGACAATATCACAGGTGCTGGGGTCTTCAGCAACGGGATATGGGCCTGGGAGACCTTTATCTCCATGGACGCTGTGGCTGCTGTGCATATGAGGTCGATGATGCCCATGGCAATGGCTTTTACACTGGCGGTTAACAAAACAATTCTTAAACATTGTTATTTATCGGCTGCACACCACACACACCCCCGCCTTTACCAGAAGCACTCACTGTGCGCATCAGGTTCTGTAAATACAAACCAAAATGTTCATTCAAAGCACAGTCAGAATCTCCTGGCAAGAGACCGATCGTTTTCTTTGCGGGAGACAGCAGGGATGTGGGCAAGGGGCACCAGGACAAATTACAGGGGCGCTCATGTGCTTTCCAGACACAGCAGCCTCAACCACAACAGCGCTGCCACACCAGAAACCACAACCTACGGCCTTGGAGAGGGTTTGAAACGCACTTAACAGCCACAGTGCCAGCCGTGGAGCCAGAAACCCGACGCGAGGGAACAGACAAGGCACACGCAGAGCAGGACACGGACGGCTCTTGCCCGGGAGCCCCCGCCAGACCCGGCGGCACCGCGGCCGCCCCGGCCCTGCCCTCGCCGCCTGCCAGGGGCCCGCGGCCGCGCTCCGCACCCCCGGCCCGGGCAGCGCCGGGTCCCAGCCCCGCTCCAGCCCCGCTCCAGCCCCACCGCTGCCCACGGGCTCCCCGCTCACCGCCGGGCCGCTGCCCGCCATGCCCGCGGCCCCGCAGCTTCCTGCTCCCGCTTCCTGGGCACGCCTCCGGGG
>VXBN01006054.1:0-51701 GCA_013397395.1 Sinosuthora webbiana
AGGAACAAACCTAACTTCTAACAGTCGTCTGTGGTGGTCCTTGGTCATCTTGATGACCTCCTTAGCAAAATCAGTGAAGAGATCAAAACACTAGGGCAAAGAGGCTGAGCTTTAACTCCACTGTTAGCAGGAGTCCTCTCATAGGAGATAGCAGAGACGGAGATTAGCAGTGGTGTGATTTTGGGTGCTCTGTTGTGTGGCTGGGGCCTCTAGCATTTGCAGGTGCTATCTGGGCAAGGCTGCAGCTCCTGCTGATTGTACTTAAGCATCTTACTTTGTGAAAGAGAAATATACAGGTGATCCTGGATTGATGGCTAGCAGGCCCTGTGGAACTGCAACAGGTCTTTGTGGGGACTTCAGTACTACTCTGCCTCTGTGAATGAATTTGCACTTGGATTTCTGCTGTTAATGACCTCAGTCATTCATCAATGCTAAATATTTGGCTTAAGAAATTCTATTAATAAGAGAAGCCCTAATGTTGTCCATTAGCTAAAATCTTGAATTAGATAGATACTTACACTATGGTGGCCAAACCTTTAGTACACAGTGCTTTCAAGTATGGAAAGATAGGTCTTTCAAAAAATGAGGCAGTGCTTCCCCTTCAGATGGTGATGGAGTAATAGCCTAGTAAGCTTGTACCCCTGAGCTTCTTTTGCAAGTATGAGAAAGCAGAGCCCTGTAGCAATATACAGCTGGTTTACAGCTGGATATTATGAGTCTGATCATAACAGACCCAACTTGGCTGACCTGGCTTGTTCTAGAAGTCCCTATGTGAATGGGAGAGCTCCTGCAGAGACCTCAGCCAATCATAGGCAGTTCCAGAGAGCAGACATATCACTGGTCAAGGAGCTGGGCAGGGCTAAGACCCAGACCAAGGAAATATAGGGAGTCTAGAAATACAGGGAGTTTTGAACTTGTTATATAAGGGAGATCCGAACAATAAAATGTGCTGTTTGTCTCATGATCAAGAGATCTCGAGTCATGTTTTCTGTCTCCCTACAATGACCCCCTTGTGTAACAGAGCCCGACTGCTTCAAAGCTTTTTTTAATGTAGAAGCTGACGAAACATTGCTTCTCCGTAAAAACACTTAAAAGTCAGGTTTCAGCTGCTGTAAGAAGTTGGAAATCCATGCTATGTAAAACTAGTAAATGCAGGGTTTTTTACACCTGTCTTTTAATGTTTTAGGATTCAGGTTTTAGTTTTTATACAGCTGTCTGATTAGAACAATTATTTTTTTTATTATTAACAGCAGTAAATTTTGCATTGTATTCTTACTTGAGAATCTTGTACTTTTAGAAAATTTTCAGTAGTATCAGCCTTAACATCATGTCCCATGAGGACTGTTAATGTAGTCCTGGCTATATTGTTCCCTTGAAAAAAATCAATGGAAGTAATTAATGGAAGTATTAATAATCAGTAATGGTAACAGAATTTCAAACATACATATGTATGATGCAAGTTAGTGTGAACCACCTTGTCTAAGAATGCCCTAGGAAGGCAATCCATTGCTAAATATCTGGGGTTCTGTGAGTGGACAGAATCCCAACAAGATTTTTTCCTTCTTTACAAAAATTGCACCCATCAACTTCTCTGAGCTGTTGGTCCACCAAATACGTGTTCCAGTGTACAGACTCGGCTGGAGGACACACACTTCCCACTCCACACCTCTACATCATCCCATTTTTTTGCATTCAGTTCCTTCACTGCATCCTCACCTCTGTTGCCTCCTTTCAGAGGGAGCCATATCACAGAATTCCTTTCTAGTCCTGAGGAACCTTCTGTAAGGTCCTAACCAAAACTCCACTATGTCACATTCATGTGCAAGGAGCCAAAAGAGGATATGTAGCTGAGGTAGCCAGATCACTGCTCCCCAGTGGTGTCTCTTCATTCTTTTCATGGGATTAAAGAAAGGATTCATGTTGGACAGCTACCAACTGCTATTGCTTCTGGGACTTGCCTGGTGCATCTCCTCTGCATCATAACAAAAGGCCTCTTGCTACTGCTCTGTGCAAAATCAGGAAGATTTTTGTCTGCATTAAAGTAGCTAAGTCAAATCCCATCTGAGAACATGAAGGAGGGCTACTCTTTAAATGTCGCTATTTTTCATTGCCCTTTGGTCATCAGATGGATCTACTATGGCAGAACTCTGGTTCTGGATGCAGAAGATACTGCCTTTTCCAAATCAAATGGTGTTCATCTTAATGCACTAACAGAACTCAAGGCATGGTTTTGCAATAATAGCACTTTCTTCCACAGCACACATTCCGTCCACATTAGTCATTGTAGTGGTACATTGTAAATTAGGTTGTAAAATCTAAAAAAAACTTAAAATTCGACTCTTCCTTGACGGTCCACATAGCTGCAGTGAATTTCCAGCACCCAGACATGCTTCACTCTCAATTAAATATCTGTAGGCTTTGAACTGCAGAAAAGTGCTGTGGAAGATTAAGGCTTCTGTAATGCAGTTAAAACACCGGTGTAGATCACATTTAAGCTACATCATGTTTTTGCTAGTTACTGTATGATTTCAGAGTTATCATGTTATCAAGTTATTAAGCATGAGTCATCTTATCAGATCTTGCCAGTCTGAATGAAGGACTTATATAATCTCTAAAATGTGATTAAGAAAACAAGAGCAGACTGTCAGCCAGGATCCTGTTGTCTGACTGAGCAGACAAGGTACTCTTCAGAAAAGCAGGGACATAATGATGGATTTTCTGTCCTTTCTGCAGCATGAGTCCCTCCTGCCAAGATGCCACTTGCAACTTCTGTTGTAGCTGGCAAACTGAAGACACATTGCTTCTGAGTAACTGCACAAACAGTCTTGACCATGGCAGTCAGTCTGTGGCAGACCTTATCTCATTTCCCTAAGGGGAAGGCGGTCCTTCAGCCAAACGAGGCTTTCTGTCTTCCCAAGATATGTTCTTGGTTGTGTGACAACTTAGCAGCTCCATGATACCACACATTACACTGATGTAGCTTCTGACTGTATTGCTGACTTTAGCTCTCCCTCCTTTCCCCTGTTCACTTTCCAAATTGTCTTCTTTGCCTTGCTATGAGTATGGTGTTCCTCCTCCTGTGTTTTGGTGTTTCTTCTGTAAGTACATACCTTCAAGGATGTCATCCTTGAAGACATCCATTTCTTCAAGGATGTCTCTTAGAAGAAACATGGATGCCCCAGGGGTTTTGACCCATGTTAGGAGTCATCTTTAAAAGCTTCAAAACAAATAACAAAATATAACAAAAAACAAGTTTTAGATATTTAAAAGTTGTATCTTTGAAGAAGGAGATATTCTCCAGTGCCTAAAAGACTTGCAAATTGGGGACCTTCTGTGTTTATTGTACTTCACAGATGCACTGGTCATGCAAGGAGCTTTGTGTTGCAGGTGATGCTTTTAGATCTCTGTCTGCATGTGGGCTGAAATTCAAAATGTTGTAGCCATTGTTCTCTATGCATGCACTCTGGCTTGAGTTACTGCAAAAACAAGTAGTAGTTTGAATTTTACAGCTTTTTTTTTTCCTAATTATGTGCTTCTTCCTGTTCATTCATTCCCTCCATGCCTAATTTCAAAGATGTTGAAAAAAATACCTAGAAATTTGCAAAGTTTCTAGAAATTCCCATGCTGGCTCCAATCTTGACCCCACCAAAGACTCACAGTAGGTGGGGTGGAAAAACCCAGGAATAACCTTATGGGGAAAATCATACCCAGTACTTGTCTATTTTATTTCCAGTTTGAGTTTCCACATATCAGCCTTTGCCTGGTGAATGGAACTGAGTGGGCCGGGATGTGCAAGGTGCAATATCCTTGAAACACAGCCTCCTCACCTCAAACACAGAGCAAACACAGATATCTGCAGCTAACTGGTGACAGGTGACACTGAGAAGCAACTAGGGAGGCAGGTAGTAATTTGTGTTGATTTTAGGGAAAGCGTTCCCCAGGGGCAATTAGCCACTTGTCTTTTTGAGCCTTGACGCAATTCATTTTGCATTTTAAAGTGCTTGTGCAAAAGAGGACAAGGAATAAAATTAGGTGTAACATTGCCATGAGTGCTGCATTTCATCTGGGAAAAATGTAATGGGCTTTTCTGCCTATATGAAAACAAAATGAAAACAACAGGAACTCCAAGACTTGCAGGTCATGTTCACAAAGCACAGCCGAGAGAGGGTTAGGGAGAAACAGACCTGCAGAAATGAGAAGAAGTTCGCAGATACTTTAGCTGTCTGAGGTCACTGGAGATTACTTCTCTGTCATTAGGTGTATACAAAGAGAGACATGCAGACTTTGCTGTCATCTTGTACTGCGAATTTCTAAATAGTTTTGGTGAAAATGGCAAGTTTTTCTTGAACTGATTCATGATTTAGATGTTGGAAAACAGACAATATGAAAAGAGCAAAATGTTAAGTCTCAAAGTTAAAGGAAGATTATTGCTTAAGTCTTGCAGGCCCTTTAAGAGTCTCTTAAGCCTTTGAGCAACTGGTGACTATCAGTGAAAAGTGGGTTTGTTTGCTTATTCCTTCTGTTGAAAACTAAAGTTTTGAGCCTTCCTTTTGATACCTCTTAAATTCAGTTGAAAAGGAGATATTTGATTCAGTTGAGAAATGGGCGTAAATTATGTAAAACTTCATCATTTCTTCAGATTCAGTAAAAGTTAGTGCTTGATTGCCACCCTGGTGTTCAAAATTAATTGTGTGTTCCAAGATTTTGTTTAATTTTGATTTCCTAGGTATGAACACACAACCACTGTCTTTTGGGCTGCTTTTATATTTTGTCAGAGATTTAAGCTTCTAATCATTTTGCCACTGATACTGAAATGGCTTGTTTGAAACGCAGTTTTCTCTTCAGTTCTATATTGCAGGGATGTTCTGAGGATGAGGCTGCTTAAAACCAGGTTTAATTTTGGGACGTGTTTTGAAGGGCGTGAGATAAAAGTGAAATGGATGTAGCTGCATGTAGAAATGTTTCATTTCCCCATCCAAATGGTTTGGGTGGTCATGGTTTGGGAGTGCTGAAGAGTGGGGTTTTGCTCTGTCTCTCTGCAGGTGAGAAGTAAATATGAGCTTGGCAACGCACGACCATCAGTGCCAGGACCCTGTGATCTGAAGTGTGTCTTTAGCTGACTTCCCAGTGGCCAGGCGCTGTTGATCCTCTGCCATGGAGGACTGCCTTCACACCTCCTCTGAAAATCTCTCCAAGCTGGTGAGCTGGGCCCACAGCCATGGGACCATCTGCAGCCTCATCCCCAACCTCAAGCACCTGCTTTCCGAGGGGGCCCACGGCAACCTGACAGCCATGTGGGGCTGTAGTGCTGGCCATGCCTACCACTGGCCCCTGGCTGCCACTTGCCGGGCTGGCTCTCAGGAGCGTGTCTGCTTCCAGGACAGCCGCAGCTTCAACTCGGACAGCCCCAGCATGCTGGGGGTGCCATCAGAGGCTCAGGCCAGCCCCCTGGAGCGCTACCCAGGCCGTCCAGGGAAGGCCAAGCTGGATTGCACCCGCACTCGTGACTCCTGTGACTTCTCTTACTGCAGCGAGCCGTCAGAGTTGGGTGAGCCCGTGGAGGAGTACGAGGATGAGGCCACCCTCTTTGACATGGTCTGTGAGTCCTCTGTCACTGATGAGGACAGTGACTTCGAGCCACACCCGCACCGTGCTCCCACTGGCCCCCGCAAGCGGCTGGCTGCTGCTGCCCAGGCCCAGGCGCAGACCACTGATGAGGGCGGCGGTGACATGCTCCTCAAGAAGATCAAGCAGGAGCTCCCTGAGGACTACTATATTGTGGCCAACGCGGAGCTGACGGCTGGCACCGATGGGCCGGCCCTGGCCCTGACGCAGATGTCCAAGCCCAAGCCGCAGCCCCCAGCTGGGCCCTCCTGCCTGGGACCCGCTAGGACCATGCCCCAGCCGGCTGCGGGCCCTGACCCCGACCCACAGCGTCCCTGTGCCTCCCCGCCTGGCCCGCCCCGCATGGCCATGCAGCGGCCACCCCGGGGACCCCTGGCCTCCCCGGCGCGGGGGGCAGGTGGTGGCCCTGTGGCTGCCCTGCAGGTGCCAGCCACCAGCTCCAATGCTATCACCACTGCTGGGAAACCCATCAGCATCCCCCTCTCAGCCCTGCAGCTGCCTGGCCAGGAGGAGCCACCGACTGCTGAGGAGACCCTCCCATCCATCCCACTGGCCCCGGGTGGTGAGGTGACCGGCTCACCCTCGGTGAGCGCTGAGCCTGAGGTCAGCTCCAGCCAGCAGCAGCCCCACGCCGCACCCACCACCACCCCTGAGGCAGCGGTGCAGCTGATGCCAGGTAGGACATTGGTGGGAATGGAGGGGTGGTGGCATTTTGGGGATGGCTCCCAGGCCTGGCTCAGTGAGGGTACAGCCAGGGTGTATGTGCTGCATTGCATCAAGGTCTTGCTGGCACATGAGACAGTAGGTATAGAAGCCACATGCACCTGGGAGAGGATTCAGAAAACCTCAACTAAGCAGCTGCACATGAGAAAGTGTACTGCAGCCACAGGCAAAATGGTTTTTAAGGTCCATTTTGGGTACAGTTGTGTCATGGGAGAGAGCATGCAATGACCTTCTGTTTACATGGGTCACGAAGGACACGAACTGGGCCATGCACTTTCTTGATGAACCAGAAAGAAGTGGTCTTAGCCAGTGTAGCCTAGAGTTGAGGAGTTTGTTGTTGCCTTCACCTTGTCAGATGAGTACTGTTGGACCTGGAAAGGCAAAGGAGAGTAGCAGGAGAGAGGTTTGTGCTTCTATAAATTGTTACCTCTAAATCAGAGCAGTCTGTGGACACAAGAAGTATAAGTACAACCTTAACCATGAAATCGATAAGACTTTAATCCATAATTTTTTTTCCATTTTCCCAGTGCAAGTTCTCAAACACCATGTCCATAATTTTTCTCATCTCCTGCCAAAGCATATAATATTGGCACAAACAGATCAACATTTCTGGCTAAAGAGCATTTTAAAACAGCTGACTTCTGCTCAGTGATATCCCGTGTGTAGAATAACTGCTAGCCACAGGTCTTTGGAAGGAGGTGGAAATCTCTTTCTTGAACAGACTTGTCAGCTTCTTCTGGAGATGAGCACAGACAGTTCTCACCCTTCCAGCTTGTTCTTTAGTGCTGCCACCCCAGGAGGTGACGAGGCAAGAGCAAGTTCTCCATCTTCTTCCTTGCCAGTTCAGCCTTGGACTGCCTGGTCATACAGAGTATAAACAAAGAGTGAAAGGCCTAAAAACTGCCTATATGCAGTCCTTGTGGCAGGTACTGTAAAACCTATGACTTTAACTAGAACATTCTGAAATCTGATTGCACAGTAGTAAATCTACCAATCTACTACTGGCCAGAGCCTGCAGATCCTTTTGCCAGGTAAAACAACAGATGAAGTTAAATAAGTTTTATTAAGTAAAATCCTATTAAGCATTAGAAATTTGAAAGGATGATAATTGTCTTAGATACAGCAAAACAAATTCTTCTTTGGGACCCATTTCTTGCATGACTGCATCTCTGAGAGCTTATTTTGCAGTAGTCCTGTCCTGTAACATCCCTTATGGAAATTCCCTTGCAAATCTCCATCTGGTTTATGACCAAGTCTGCTCTGCTAAATATGAGAAAGGCAGCATACCTGATGCCACTCAACCCATATTTTGTGTGTTAAATGTACTTGTTCTGCCTTCCTCAGTTTATAACCTATCACTGCTATTGGTTTTTACCAACCTGCCCCTGCAACTTGCTCAGTCTCAGACTTGCAATCTGGGACAATAGAAGACAAACCTAACGAGAATTTTTCCACATTCAGTGTGTGTTATCTGGGAGAGTGTATTACTTTCAACAGATCCATTGAAAAATCCGAGCTCTTCAACTGTTTTTGCCAGGTCCTCAGAAGCCAAACAAGGTCAGCAGTTGTTACTGCTTAGGGTTAAACCTTACAGGAATGGATGCAGCACAACATTTTCACATTTATATAGTTTCAAAAACAGGATTGGTCCATGTCTAGTGTCTCACTTTGAGAGTAAAGTGGGATTGCACCCACTGCCTAAATCAACTCTCAGAACCTATGAGTGCTTTTTGCATAGACAGTGATAGGGTTCTCAGAGTGCTGTCCAAATTCCAGTTTGTTCAGTTATGTTTTCCATGGTTAAATTCTTTGTGCTGTTCCAAAAAAACATTACACAGTTCCTCTGTTCAAGTGTTGTTGTCACATGCTGTTATTTTACTCAGAGGCTGTGGCATTATAATGAGGATAAAGTAATTGACATATGACTAAAACTTGATACATGAGCAAAGTCCCCCATTTCCATAGAGCCTTCTCCTTTGGGAAAGAAGTGCTGGCATTATTAAATCTTCAAGTTGCAATAGGGTGGGAAATGTTGGAAATTGAATTTATTACAGATGCACAGCAGATTCTTGCAGGTAAAATGTGGAGGTTTGATCAAAGACTAGATTAGGGTAGTTGCTCATGTACAGTGATTTTGTTAGATTGTCTCCTAACAAAGAATGATATATTGAAAGTGGTGCATGATACATAAAATCAGAGCAATATTGAACTACAAGAGGATGTTTATCTATCCTGTGTAAAAATTTTTCTGTCCCAAACAGACAGATCTAAGTCTTTTACATTCTGATGTAAAAAAAATAATTATATCAAAAAGCCTTTATTAGAGCTATTATTAATTTATAGACTCAGTGCCTGCTTGACTAAACAAAGGTTTAGTTGAAAGTGAGTAGAGGATTTTAATTCTGTCTTGTCCTCTTCAATATCTGAAGCCTTGCTCCTGATCCCATTAGAACTGGTGGTGTAAGGTCCAAGGTCTACAGGACTTAGTCCTTGTTTTAAGTTATGATTAAAGGCTGCAATCCAACCAGCAAGAAATATTACTTGAGCTTTAGCTGAAGTGACATATCCTTGCATTTTTACCAGACACAGCTGATAGTTTCCATGCATGGTAATCTCATAGATCATGAAAGTCTGAGTGAGATTATCCATGAAATCAAAAATCTTGATGATATATGTTATCTTAGGCCAGTTTAAGCCACATTATGCTTTTGGACTAGTCTCTCTTTCAAACGTGGTTTTTTTTTTTTTTTTTTAAACTCATTTACTTTGTTAGATTAAGCTGTGGCAACTGAATGTGTAAGCAGGGACCTTACAAAGATATTTTCATGTCTTAAAAGAGAAGTGGCATCCCAATGAAGATTTGGTTAGGTTATACACTGATTTTTGTGTTTAGATGTCCATCTAAGCGCTGTGGAATATACTGAATTATTTTTTGTTAAATTTCAGCACTAATAAGTGGACATTCATCTGGGAATTTTCAGATTTTACTTTACCATTCTAATAGCAGAGCCTTGAAGAATGCATGTAGGTATTATTTAGTCCTTTTTTAATTCTGGAAAAACTAAGAGGACCTGCATGCGTTAGGAGAATTTTTGCAATGGTGGAGAGGAGGGAATTTCTGCTTCTCAAACCACCTCCTCTGTCCTATGTTTTTGCTAATACTTGAGCTGGTTTTAATGTTCAAGAACGAGCAAAGGCAAGATAGATCACATCAGTGGAGATGGAAGCTGACTAAGAAACATGATGCTTTAGGTTGTAGTACATGCAGCCTAGAGAAATTAGTGACATTTGGATGTCTAAAACTAGGAATGGAAACAATTTGGTGTTACTGCAGAAGGCCATGGAGGGAGACTGTTGCCCAGAGAAGGACAGAACTTATTTTGAATGAACACAAGTTTTGATTCTGAGAGCCATAGGATTTACTTTGTAAGCAGAATTGCTGAAGAATTTATGAAGAATACTCAATTTCCACTTGAAGATTGAGGGTGAAGATGTGTTTTATATTAGCAAGACAGTGCAGCAGGACATTTCTGATTCAACAGTAGTGCATCACTATAAATACAGAAACAAAGAGTCCCATGATAAAGATACCCAACTTCTGTGTACAAACTGTGCAGAATGCAGAGTAGTAAGCAGATATGCAAAATAAAAAATCATCTAAATGTATTGACTGGGGTTGCTGCTTTTGTCAGAGTAGTGGCAGATTACATTCTGTGTGTACCATCACAATGCCTTCTATGTATATTCATCACTGAACTCGCCTGACTGCTTGTTTTACATGTACAGGCATTTTCAGAGTTTGAAAAGGAAAGATTTTGTCCTCTTATATTCAGGGTGCTGCTCACTGTCCCGGCATTGTGGTTATCAAACTGTACCTGTGTTTGAATGTGGGCTGTGATGGATGCTGGTCTGTGCTGAGGGCAGTGCTTAGCTTCCTGGCTCTGATGTCTGCTCTGACATCATCTCAATTCTTTTATTTTCTATAACTGGTATGTCAGGATTCCGGATCAGTGCCAGGTAGTCTGGCAGCTCAGGCAGGTATGTAGTTCTGTTCCTGTGCTCTCATCACAGAAAGGTCTGTGTAAGCAGGACTGCAGCCTTTCACAACTGGGACTTAACATGGATTGACTCTTCTTCTGCTCTCAGTGTGGACATCCCTGTAGGTTACAGGTGTTCATATAATTCTCTGTCTGAACATGACCATTATAAAATGGAGTGCCTCTGGGGTTTGTTGGATATTGATGTAGAACTCTTAGTGGAATATTTTAAGTATTTCCCTGCAATCAGAAGAAGTAGGACCTCTCCCTTTCCTCCCTTCTTTCTGTCTGCAATGTCTGCTATTGTGTGAGTTTAAATTAAATGGGAACCAAGATCCATATATAAGATTTGTGGATTATGAACTGTTGGATGAGCATCAAAATGTTACAAAACTTTGAGGTAAGTCTCTTCACACCTTATGAACTGACAGTTTTGACTAGATTAAGCTCTAACTTCGAAATCATTGTTTATCTATTAAAAAAAGTGTCAGCCTTGCACATTCCAAAGAAGTGCAAACAAGAAAAAATAACGCCTTTTTTAGGGGTGTATATAAAGCATACAGAGCAGCAAAATTTATCCTTTTTGTAATTATTTCAAGCCCAGTGAAACCGTGCCAAGGATGAAAGTAGCTCAAGAAAAATAATCACATAAAAAGAAAGTTACAAAACTCATATTTAAATAAAGTTCTTCCAAGAGCACTTAAATAACTGCTGATTGGTCTCTATATGTGTAGTTTACATACAAAGACTGATGAGTTTTGGCTAAAGTGACTGCTTGAAGCCTGTCTCCAGGGACATGTGCTCCTGAACGTGGTCAAGTGAGCACTTAAATATATGTAGGGGTGAGACAGTCTCTTCTCTTTGTGTTGTACTGAAGAGTTCAGAGTCTGCTAGTGACTCTTTAGGTCCCATAATTGATATCTATTGCTGATATAGTCGATGGACGGAAAATAATAAGTGCTGAGATACATAATTACAAGAAGTATAGCCCCCCCCCCCTTTTTTTTTTTTTAAGTTGCTAGGGCCTGGCTTATTTAGGAGAATAAAATTATATCATTATACTTTTAATTATCAGAAAAAGGAAGCTATTGACTTGATTAATCACCTGATCTTGCAGCAGTGACTTGCCAGCCCACTTCCTCCTTCAATTATCTCCATCCAAATGCTGTTAAATTATAATCTAATGTTTTGGGGGCTGTATTCTAGAAGTCTAGCTAGACTTCTTTGTTCTAGAAGTCTAGGTAATGATTAGTTATCTTTACAATATTACATGGGAGTTCTGTTTAAAAGCAGGAGAGTAGAATAAAAAGGACAAGTTTAGCCTTGGTAGAACAGTCATGTAATTGCTTTTATCATCTGGACACACAGCATGACAAATTTTTAAAAAAGAAATGAACTCATAGTACTAACAACTCTAATACGAGAGTTGTTTATGCAGCTGTTCCTATGAGAGGCATTTATCAAGGTAGTAATTTTTGCAGGAGAACACAGAAATTAAAACTCAATTATTACAATATCTTTAGATTTTCACTGTGCTTAAAAAATGTATCTATTACTTTTCAGGACTTCACATGTATTTTCTTTAGTGAAAATTCCTTTCAGACAGAGAAAGCTCATGCCAGCCTTTTTGTATAATCAGTCATGGACTTGTCACCTAGGGGTTGTCCTAAATATTAAGTGTTTATCACAAGACCTATACATGCAAAAGATTAGGCTGCTGCTTTCCTTGATGTCAGGGCTTGTTTCCTCTTTTCAGCATGGACCTCCTGTGAGTGGAACTGCCTGCAGCACGGAGACATCTCCTGGCAGCAGTGTTACTGGAGATATATAGGTATAGATAGATATAGATAGAGGTATAGGTATAGATATAGATATAGATTATATAGATACAGATATATACATTTCCTGGAGAAAACCATTTGAAACTATACTGAAAGTAGACTGGTGTGGGAGATGTTTGGGGATGGGCTTTCAGTTGGATTCCTGCAATAAAAGGTGCATAAGCCTATTGATCCTGTGTAACAGAGGAGGGTGAAAAAATGGTCGTTTTGATGCAATCTATGAAAGTTACTTGCCTGCAGCTAGGAGGGAAAGAAAAGGGCTTTTGCAGCCAGGCCCCAGCAGCTTTTAAGGATTAATTTTGTAAAGCATGCCAAGTTCAGCTGACAAACAGTTGAGAATATTCACTGGAGTTCTGAATAGAGAAATTATATCACTGGGAATTATTGATTCTTGATTTAAATATATGTTTTTCATTCAAAGTACCAAAGCACAAAGAGTATTAAGGATGATGGTGTGTCATACCAGGAGACAAAACAGCACATTTCAATGAATGGTTGTGTTCTGGAGCATCACCTATCATTTCAGATCCAGAAATACACCCTGTCCCCCATTACCCTAACATGAAACTCTGAAAAGCAAAAAATAAGATGCACAAGTGAAAACAACTTTTGCAAACCAACATGATTAAGATGCTATGTTCTCCCTCTCTTTAGAGAGTCTTAAATAGGCAACTGTTTTGTGTGAAGTGCTCTGTTTTATGATACTGGTATATAAAAGAAGAAAATAATGCCTCTGCTGGTTCCAGCTGTCCTGAAAGCATGGAAAAAACGAAACAAAATTGGACACATCTATATTAACATCATTTTAATTTTAGGAAATAGATTACTTAACATGGTGCTTTTGATCAGAGATCAGTTCCTTTGTGTGATCTTTGCAATTGTTTAATTTTGGAGTTATTTTCAGCTTATGATTTGTGAGTCTTTAAGAAAAGAGAAACTAGACAGGGTCAGATTTGGATCTGCAGAGGAGATGCAGCACAGGAGCCAAGAAAGATGCTGATCCTGGAAAGGCTTCAGACACACACTTTACTTTTGCACTTTTCATGGGATGCTGGGAGAAAAAGGGAGCACAGGGCTTGATGGTTTAGATCAGGACACTTTCTGAGAGTGCTTTTCTGCTTTGTGTGAGGCTGGTGCTTCACTAAACAGGGCCAAGAAAGTGATCATTCCCCTGTTTTGGGTGACACTGCACCTCAAATTCTGTGGTCAGTTTTGGGCTCCTCACTCCAAGAAAGATACTGAGGTGCTGGAATGTGTCCAGAGAAGGGCAACAAATCTGGGAAAGGATCTGGAACACAGCTGGAGGAACTGGAGTTGTTTAGCCTGGGCAGCCACGTAGGTGTTGCTCTCTTCTCCCAGGCTAGTGACAGGACGAGAGGAAATGCTGCACAAAGGGAGGTTAAGGTTGAATATTAGGAAAAAATTCATCATCAAAAGGGTTTCAAAACATTGGAACAGGCTACCCATGGAAGTGGTGGAGTGAGCATCCCTGTGAAACAGTTCAAAAACCGTGTGGATATGGTGCTTGAGGACATGGTTTAGTGGTGAACATGGTGATTGTATTAGATGGGTGGTTGGCCTTGATATCTTAAAGGTCTTTTCCAACCTTAATGATTCTGTGATTCAATGGTTCTATACCTACAGAAGGACTACTTCACGTATGTATTCAAGATCTAAGATTTTAATAGTGGTAGGACTTGGGAAGACCTGTTTTCACCTGTGTCAGTGATGGGAACGTGGCATCTTTACATAAGCTGTTCTGTAAAGCCAGCACACAGTGACTACTCATTTCTCCATACCTAAATTATATCCCTTTTAGTGATTCTTCTTCTGTCATGTCTTTTTTTTTTTTTTGTGCTTGCAGTGAGCCTAGAATCTGCTTGAGCATGAAACAGATCAGTAAAAATATCTGAGTGTATTTTCTATCTCTCTATGCAAGATAAAAATTTGGAATACAGAAATCCTTGTTTGAATTTTTCCAGAAAAGAAAACAGAAGCATGATGGTATTTTAGGTATTTTATCATGGCTGGCACAGCACAGAGCAGTACTTGCTAAAACATTCAGATCCTGGAAGCACTGAAACATGATGAAATCTGTCTTTCTTTGATAAAGTATGCTGAAATGAAGCATATGCCCATTCCAGGAAGTGTTGAAACAGGCTATTAAATCAAAGCCTCAAGAGAGAGAAACTAGAATGCCTGCTTTCCCTGATGATTCTTTCTTGCTGGGGCACTCCATAGAATGGTCACAGAAAAGCTGCTTTTAGCACTGATTGTTTTGAACAGCTTGAATGTGGCTGGTGGCCTCTGTGGAACAGTTGGGCAGAGCTGAGTCTTCATTTCCCAAATAAGTCTACTTTTGTCTGTAGCCAAGCAATGCTGCCCTTTAAAAATGGAAGGATGCTGCTGATCATACAAATGTTGTGTTAGACACAGCAATTCCCAGGTCATGGTTCCCAATGAATCCTGCTCCTGGTGGGAGTGGGGGGCAGGACTTCCTGCTAAAAAGTGCTACTGAGGACCTTGCTGAGTCTGATTAAAACTTTGTGTTATTGAAACTTTACTTAATTATACATTGATCATTAAGTGCATTGGCTGCATCTTACTTCTAATATATACCTGTTAATCCCTTTAACTCTAATTAATCAGTAAACGCACATACACACAGAAATTCTTCATGTGCTCCTGTTGATTAAACTGAGGGTGATTATCACAGTGACACTGTGCTCTGTTGTAGCTTTTTATTAACTTCATAGATCTTCATGATGAAAACATAACTTGAGACCATACAACAATGGATTAATAATAATTGATCAATTGATTTCTGTTTTGTACTTGGGAAGGAAAAAATGAAATAAAAAAGCTGGTCTTCTGTTTTGTTCAGAGAAGAAAAAAGGATATTCTACCCCAGGTCATGTCAGTACAACAGCTGAATGTGCAGTATTACTGTATTATTTCAATCAGGAAACCTGTACCCAAAGATCAAGCCTGTGAAAAATAAGGATGTTCATCTCTGATCCTTGAATAGCTTGTTTTGGTTTTCTGTTTTCATTAATTTCTCTTTTCACTGGGTATGGGCCTAATCTCTGCTTTCCTAAAGTGACTGGCATAGCAGTATGAATGACCCAGAGAAGCACTGGCAGTTTTGTCTGGGAGTAATTTCATTTTGTCCACAACTTGGAGCACTCTTCAGATTGTTATGGGCTCTGTCCTTCAGTCATGTTGATATGCCAACTTACGGAGTTTTTTTCTGTCCTTTGCTCTTGGCAGATGGAGCATTGCCATTTGTTTGGGACTTCTTTTCTCCTATGACTGTAAATTCAAGAAAACAAAATAACAGACAGGAACACTATTCCTAGCATTACAGAACAGTGTGCGTGCCTATATGCTGATAGACATTTTGGCTTTTTGCTATCAGAATTACATTTTATTATTTATTTATTTATTTATTTATTTATCATTCCTCTCTGTATAAAGAATTGGCTTTATGCCACTCTTTTCCCTCCCCTGATTTAAGATAATCTTCAGAAAACTTAGAGTTTGACGATGACTTGTCCCACTTACCATTCACTTACAGAATTGTTAAATACATCAGACTGTTTATTGTGCTGGTGCATATTAAAATAGCCAGGTATTTGTATAACACACCCACAATTGTATCCATTAAACTATGCCCCATGTCAGGTCTTATATTAATTGGTTTGTGTCAGTTTTGGTATGAACTCATTCAGTAGCAGGTGAACTGATTTTTCATATCCTATATAGAAGAATAAATTATTTCTGTGAAAATAACAAAACAATCCTGGTAGGAAAATTCGACAGTGTAAATACAAAAGAGATATAATAACAGTCATCTGAGCAGCAGAGAGGTATGTAAGTTGTGTATACTCTCCTGAGTGTGTACATATCTAGGAAACATTTGAAATTCCTCATTTTACTTAAGGAGACTTTACTCAAGTAGAGCTGCAAAATGTGACTAAATATTTACTCAATCAGACTATGATAAATTAGGTTTAAACATGTATTCAAGGGCGGAAAGAAATGAATTGTGCCATGAACAACAGTCCGGCTCTTGATGAATGTGCCTCTCTTGCAGGTTTGTCTCCTTACTGTGCAGAATTTCCAGCTGCTCCTGCACCTCCTGTGAGTCCTTGTCTTGGCAAATGCCTGGGCATGCCATGGCTAGTTTGGAATAAAGTGGTCTTTGGTCAGCCGCAGTGTGTAAGCAGCTGCCTATCATAGTATCAAACGCTTGAGGGCTGTCCTCCTTCCGAAAGCTGGGGTGTTTTCATGTCTCTACCCTCTACCCAGCTTTGAGTCTTCCCCAATCTTGTAGGACCTTCGCATTTTAAATTTCCATCCCTTTAATGTGATGAGAGTTGTGTTTGTAAATGTTAGAATAAAGCTCATAGTTGTCATTTTTTCTAGAGTGTTAGGAGCAGAGGACTCGGCACAAAACAGAAAAGCAGGCTAAAAATCTACCTTAAAAGCTGTTTCACTTGAAGTGTTAGACTTCATTCTCTCTGGAGAACTGTGTAAAGAGCTGCTCCTCAAATACTGCTTTCTGAGCCAGTGAAGACAAAAGAAGTATGTGTTAGTGTGTGTGGAACTTCCTTATGCAGGTATGTAAATTATGAGCTCTTCATAGAGTTTATGCCCTTTGTAGCTTGCTTCACTTATACTGGACAATATGCAGTGAAAGGTAAAACCAAATTGGTCTGGCTGGGAAAAATCACCCACAGAGAATTTCAGAAATGATACATGAAGATTTCTAACAAGGCAGTTGGAGTACTTTGCTAAGTTAAAGATGATGTGAGAAAAAATACTGAAATGTAGTTCTTTGGGGTGCATATGCTGCAATCTGTATTACCAGAAGTGGCAACACATTTCCTCTTCCTCTAGGTGAACTAGTACATAGTTCAGACAGAATTGAAAAGGGTAGTTTTTGATTCACTACCAATGGCACTTTAATAAAATAGAGGAAAAATGTCTGCAGTCTTTAATAAGCAATATATCAACCAAGTGCTGTCAGCCTGTGTAGAGAGTTTCACAGTATGATTTATTATGTTAATTACAGTCGTGTGGGCCTCATGCTCATAAGTCTCAAACTGCTCACATTCTTAGCTTGATTTAAGAATATGCTTTGGCCAAGACTTAAAGTGCAGCTTATTATGATTAATGTAATAAAATATTTATTACGTTCTCCTTTTGTTTGTTTCTCTGCTTGCTGCCCCATTTAGACGGACTCATTTTGGAACACTCTTATAAATTAGATTTCAGATGATAAGGATTGTCATCTGGTTTTAATCTCTTTCTTTGGTGTTACATTTTTTTCATATCCTTTGTTCTTACTCTCTCTTCTCTCCCCCTCATCTTTATTTCTCTTCCGTAATTCCCAATTCTGCTTCTCAGCTGCTGTCTATAGTGAAACAAAAGCAGGCAAACTTCATAGCCCTGTCTCATCCCTTCCAGACCTCTTGCATTGCTTTCTTGGCTATGCCTATTAAAGATTTTTCTTAAATGTGATGACATTAAAACTGGTGGTACACTGTAGCTGGGAACATACTAAGTCTCTGGTGATATGAGGTGGCATGTTTTACATGTTTAACATTAAAATTCTTCTTAGAGAAGAATAAGGGCCTGTTTCTCATTCTTCTTCCACAGGACTTTCAACTGCAGAGAAGCACAAAATTCCACTGTGCCAAATATTCCAAAATTTGTACCTGTGATTTTGTGCAAACCAGCCCAGAAGTTAAATTTCTGACTGAGCAATCACTGCTTCTGAGAGCTGTTTATACATCTATAAATCCGTCTTTCTCTGTAGGAGCATAGAAATAGAGAAAACTTTCCAAAAATGTAGACTCTTGATTTTGTTACGTAAGAAATGGATTTTTACCATGAGAATAGTATAATTTTCGAATTATAAACCTAATTCAATAAAGGAAGTGTGTCTCAGATCTTTACTGGTTTTCTCTCCTCATTTTGTTTTTTTCTCGTTTTCTTTCCTCTTTTCAGCTTTTGAATCAAGTCACTGTATACATATAATTATTATTCAGTTCCATCTACTATACGTACAGTGACTTAGACAAGTTGATTTCTACATAAGCAGATACTTAAATATAGGGACACCAATCAAGAATACACTTAAAATATGCTTTGTGGAATTGTAAACTTACTTGGGAGAAAAACTGATACTCTTTTGAAGATGTGTAGGAAACACTTTCCAGACTGGTGCTGAGCCAGGCTCTCTTTGAAAATGAGTGCATCCCTTCTGCTGTGCATCACGCAACTTCCAGTTCTCAGGGTAGTGTAGAGCATTACCATCATTCCTTTAATTCCTTCTGCCACAAAGCATTAACTAACATACTTTGAAAGGGCAACTTTTCTTTGTGTTGCTAAGAAGTCCTGAGTTAAAAAAAAAAACAAAACTATTTTCCAGAGTTAAATATTTAATCTGAATATAATATAATATGAAGAAAATAAGTGTCAAGAAGTGTCTCTCTCTTTTAGCTTTAAACTGAAACCAGTACCTGGAGTTTTGTAACAGTGTTAGCCATTAACTGTTTGGAAATTATTAGAATATTATATGGCTGAATACAAAAATGCATGCTCAACATACAGCTGACATTAGCTTCATATTATAGGTAATGTTTTCCCACATACCGACTCCAATTTCACCAAACTACCTGATTTGTTTAACCTGAGCTCTGAAAGAATAGAAGTTACGTCTTAGAAGTGAACATTGTTGAAGGAAGTTTAGTCAGGTATTTTGAAAGAAATGGAGTTTCAAATTTTTAAAAAAGTTTTCTAACAGTTTTGGGTTTGTAGTATAGAAGACTCTAAGTGTAGCTTTTATATCCTCCACCTCTATGAAGAGTTGAGTCCCTGAGTGTCAGTTATATAAGGTTCCAAATAATTCGTTTTATTTGCCTCCTGTAAAGATAATAGGTATGGAAATAAGAATGGGATGAGGCATGGCAGGAGGACCTGGAGATGGTTGCAGGTGAGTTACAGTCCTGGTGAATGATTTGAAATAGGCCAGATAAAATAGTAGATTCCACTCCAGCTGCCAGGAGCGTACATTTTGCCTGTACATTACCTAAATACCAGATACATGGGTTTCTCAAAATATTTTCTGTTTCTGCCATTCTCCATGTTGTGTCCAAGCTGTAGCATCCTGCTGTGCAGTGTTGCAGTGTTGGGCAGTCCTGGGAGAGCTGGAATTGGTATACTTCTTCCTGTTCAAATGGAGGTTGAATCTGGGTAAATATCTCTCTGTGGATACAGAGGAAATACATCCCATTTTGCATTGCAGCAGTTCATGCCACTGCATCTGAGAACAGCTTCAAAAGGAGGTAGGAAACTGTATGGCCTCATACCACAGAAATGCCGCTGAAATTGTTCAGTGGAAGAAGGGAAATGCAAGGTAAAACTGGAATGCAGCACTTTTCTTTTCCACTACCACGGTGAAACCCAAACCAGACAACTAGATGAAGTGAATCAGGGGGAACATTTTTGTGCTGGAATGGCTCAGATATCACGTGCATCAGGTGGAGAAAGAAGGCAGCCTTGTAAAAATTAGAGTTCCCAGGGGGCTGCTGTTTTGCTCTGTTCATTAGCAATTGCTGGTATCCATTGCAAAGAAACAGTGACGTGGTCAGTCATAGGAGAACATAACTTCTTAATCCCTTGTCATAGCTTCAAATTTTCTGATATCTGAGGATTGTGCAGAAGTACCATTAATATTGATCTGTATTTTGTTGTTGGCTTCACCAGCGGCCAAACTGCACCTCAAATCTTGAAGCTGTTTTGAGAAAGTAGTGAAAGAGAACACGAACTGGAAATCAGCTCTAGTGTCTGAGTGAGCATTCATTATCAGGCCATTCTATACCTTGCAAAAAACGTACAGGTGACTAAGGTCTATTTTAGTGACTTTACTTCATGGAGATACTAATGAATAAATATTCCCATATTCATTTGTTTGCAGTCTATGTCCTTTTTTATTTGATATAACCTAAAGCTCTTTAATTTTAGAGTCATAAAACATTTTGCAGATAATTTCATTGGAGAAGGTTAACTGAATAGAAGTATAAATTTTTTTGCCAAAAATAGTGTCTTTCATAAGTGCATATTAATTAATTCTCTAATACTACAGATTTTACATGCTAATGAAAGATTTTTCTGAAGATGTTAAACTAGAGTTTAACATTTTAAATGTTAAAATAGAGTTTAACTTAAAATAGTGGGAACAGGGAACTTCAGCTGTTAAACAGAATTTAGTAACAATATCAGAGGGGTAGGGCAGACATTCAAGAAAAAAATACAGAAGCAATTTCTTCTACTTAATCTCCGGATGTTTGTGTAAATGTTTAGAGGCACTTCTGCTGTGGACACCTTCTGCTCTTACCCTCAGCCTCATTTTTGGCAGCAAGAGATGAGAATGGTTTTCACTGGTTTATTCTTGTGATATGGTGAAAAACAGCTGTCAGCTTTCTACCTTTGGCATCCAGAGCAAGTACAAATATTCCAGTATGCTGTGGTATGACAGTGATACTCAGCTGGTTCTGACAGGGAAGCAAACAGGGCTTCCAGGGGGGCACATTTGTCGGAAGCTCATGCAGCTGTTCCCCACTGTGACTGGACCATAACTCCCTCGCCCAACAGTGTAACCTCTGCTCACTGATACTGTATGTTTGAGAGTGTCATTTGCCTATAGATACCTTCTTGAAACAGGAGGGGACATGAGAAAAAGGTAGGAGCAGGCTGTGGTTTATTTGAATGGTTTTAATGGGCTGCATATTGCCACAGCCCAAAGGCTGGATATCACTGCTTTTCAGTAATTGCAAAACAGAGGCAACAGCCAACCTACAAGGTGCTAGGGAGTGGAGAGAAGGCACTTAGCTCCAGCATAGAGATAGGTGGTGCTTCATGTGTGGTTAACTAGGCTTTTTCACTTGAATGAAAGCATATTGGTGGAAGCAGGGCTGCTGCAGAGGCATTTTCCTAGTCAGGACAAAAATTTGGCAGGGAAGTCTTCAGCTGGTGTTGTGATTACCCCTAAGAAAATCCACCTTACTTTCAGTGTACATCTGGGAGATCTCACTGCTTACCATATGCAGATTTTAAGACTGATTGCAATAAAACCTCAAGTTTGTGACTCCCACTGATATCACAAATGCTCTCTGAACATTAACAATCTGTATCTGTCTGTCATGAAAGTGCTTTTCCCCCTGCCATATGTAATTACAGAGGTTATGTCCTTTTCAGGGAGTCCAAGTGTGTGTATGTGTGTGAGCTGAAATTAAAACAAGCCTGAGTTTGATAGCCCCACTGATAATATTAAGTCTTGGCTGTGTTAAGATCAGATTATGAAAAGATCAGAAAACAGCTGTTTCTCTGTGGGAGAGATCATCTGATGGTCATGGGCTACCCTGGGACATCTGCTCCCACTAGGTTGTCTGTTTAATCTCTGCCTGGTCATTTTATCTGTCACAGCATTTGAACTAGAACATCTTAAGTACTCATCTCTTTCAAACTCATAGTTGTGAGTTTACCCTGGACCCCCCAGTAAGGTGCATTTTACTGTCTTTTTCCGCCACACTCTGGTTTTCTTGGAAATGAAACTCTGATTTGGGATATGATAAGAAACACAAGAGCTTTGTGTAGTGATGCAGCTGAGGGGGCAGGACCTCAGGAAATGTATCTCCAATTCTTTTTTTTATGCTTCTGCTTGTAGTCTGTAAAACATGGGTAACAGCACTGCTAGTTCCAAAGGCTGCATTATGACAAGGAAAAGACACTAAGGATAGCTTGGCTTCATAGACCAATGATGACAGTAATTTTTGGTTGATTGGTTCTGACCAACCAGCTGAGAGAAATTAGACTGTAACATGAGAGTATTTGTCAAGCCTAACAACAGAGACATAGAGAAGACTACAAGAAAGGTGAAAGCATATATAACATATATATGGTGAAAGCATATATAACACCTGCCCATTCTCCTATCCCACATCAGTTTGCAGCTTGCGGACGTTCTGATATAGAAGTGTTTTCTAGGAGTACTTGGTGACTTTTTTCTGTGCTTTTACCCAGTTTTGGAACCCAGCACACATGCACACTGAAGAGTTGATCCACTGAGTAGCGGAGGTTCAAGAGCAAACAAGTTTATATTTGCAGTAGTCAAGGAACTAATGTAGATCCCCACCAGTGTTTCCAATAGTTTCCACCAGCTCTTTTTAATGTTCCACTAGAACATTAAAAAGAGCTTTGGTCTCTATTCAGCAGGATCAGCAAAGTAAGACAAAGCAAACATCTGGGAACTGTTCTGTGGGAAACTCCCTGCATTTGTGCCATGCTACATGATACATCACCAATATTCTCTTGTAGGAAGAGAATAATCCATTACTACTGCTTCAGCCTGGATTTACAGCCAAAGCAGAGGTAGCTCTCCTGATGTTGCTACAGAAAAACCTGACCCATTCTTTTTTAACGTTTCCCACCTGCTATGTGAAGTAATACACAACACACCACTGCAGAATACAGTGTTTCTGGGTTACTGTTCTGGTAATGTAAGCTGGGAGAATCTTTAATTCAGCATGGATTTTATAACAGTTAGCTGCAGATATGGCAATTTCCTTTGCAGATTAAGGGAAGATGCTGTAACATAAATGACTGACTGGGTGTCACTGCTGTGTTGTGACAGGCTGTCCTCTAAGAAGAAGTGATTGATGACATTTATAAAACTGAGCCATTATATGTGCTGTTTATATTGAAATAGAACTTAGGATGTGGGCTGTCAGTCAAAGCAATGATTACTTACACAGTTGTATAATAAGTGGTGGTGGGTGCAGTGAACAAAATATCAGAGTAAATGTTTGTTTTGGAGCTTTGAACAGGGCTGTCTCTTTGTTTCCAGCCTGCATCTAGCCACACTAAAAGGATCTATTATGTACATTGCCTAAAGCATGAGGCTTCACTGCAGGCTGCTAGGAGCTCTTTGAAACTGACATCAGTATCAAAACAAGTTTTCTGTATCAGGCAGGTGACCTTTCTTTTTCCCCTGGAGCACCATTCAATCAAACCTCAGTCCTTTGTGGCAGCATTTTTTCCTACCTACAGAAGCCCCCCAAAGGCCTCAGTTGCAGATGCCCACTTCTCTGTGCTTTGCAGAGGATTTGAGAAACCCCTCTCAATGGGTGAGTGGTGTGGATGCAGGATGCCTCTCTCTGAAGACACAGGACCTGGTTGTGAGGGTTATAAACTCAGTCCTGCTTCTGTCCTGCTGAGAAGCCCTGGGGCAAATAATTCCCTGTGCCTCTGTCTGCAGATGTGGTATGAAGGTGATGGGTTGAACTTTCTTGAGAGGTGCTCTGTAGATTGGTGGAAGGAGAAGCTGCCAAGCTCTGTACCAGAGTTTCTGCACCACAGAGAACACTGCAGGTGGGGTAGAGAAGGAGAGACAGCCTTCCTTTCCTTGCTACCTTCTCCCCTGCTAATAGACTTGCAGGGAAGAGAGAAGCAAGTGTCTGAACACTGGTGCAAAGCCATGGGTGTCCTACGCAGTCTGACATAAGCTTGACCTGAATGGCAGAGAGACAACTGAAACTCCACCTGGTCTCGTGTCACTTTGTTTGTGTATCTTGGGTGGGAAACACCTGGTGAGGGTTGCTGTGGCACTGCTAAAAGGATGCTAGAATGTATGGGTTTTGCAAGGAGACCAAATAAAAAATAACTTGGGTTTCTTTTCCCCTCTTCTGCCTGTTAAGTGGGAGAGACAAAATGTGTTCCATATATAATTCCAGAAAGTAGTTAAATAATTGAATTTTTCCTTCTTTGCATTTGCTGTTAATTTTCTAAAACCATTAATATTTATTATGACAGTTCCACCTATATGCTTTAAGCTACATTCTTGTTCAAACAGATAGTTTGCCAAGAAAACAGTCCTTAGAAACACACATCGCTTTTCTTTTTTATGCTTCTCTTATGATCAGCCACAAAATCAGCTGTCAGTAACAGCTATCATAGTGGTAGCATCTGAATATAGTGTTTTGATATGTCATTGATTGTAAGGATCTATGAGGATAGTCTTTTAAAACAATATAAAATTCTTTGCAGGATTTGATTTTTCTGCAAAATGAAAAGACAGGGTCATAATTGTACTTGTACTGTCAAGGTACAGTTTGATGACATAGAGAGGCTGTATAATCATGATTTTTTCCCATGTTTTCTAATGTGAACATATTAACTATATCTTCTTTATTGTACATTTGTAAATTGCACATTGCTCTGTGGTAATTTTACCTGTCATTTCCATAGGATGTGATGCCTTATTTTGTACTGTACATCTGACTATATTTATTTCACTCTCTAAAAGTGTGCCTGATTAAAGATAAATATTACTATCATAAATATGATGGTTTAGCTCTTTTTTGCTCTTTTTTTTTAGTATAAGCAGTACAGCCTCTGGTTTCACGAATTAAACAACTCTGAGTGGGCTTATTCCTGAGTTTGGGCCTTGCACACAACATTGAGATCCACAGAAAATCCTTCCGCCTTGCTTTTGTTGTAAAAAGTCTCTTGCCTTTAATCTCAATGCTTTTCACAAATCTCCATGCACAAAACTGTGCACCAGTGTCACGAGGAGCTCACTTAATTTTGTATCATATAGTATGTCATTTGTTAAACTGAAGTTGGCTTTTCAGTCATGTGACAGGTATGTAAATATGTTTACCAGTGCTCTTTGTGAAATTGATTTTAATTTCTTTCCTTTTTAAGGAAATCTGTTTTAGGAAAAAGTGCATCACATAAACTCACTGCTTCTGCTTTCTCTTTTCTGTCCCATTCTTCCTCTTCCAGACCAGGATGAGAGAGCAGCAGAACTCAGCAGGGAGCAGAACGAGAAGACCATTCGCAGCACACAGACGGCTCTCCGCAATTTCCGAGAATTCCTCATTTCCAAGTACCCCTCTGAGACCCGTGAGATCTATGTCATCCCCTGCAAAGAGCTTGATGCCTATCTTGCATCCTTCTTTGTGGATGCCAGACAAAAAGATGGGTCTGAATATGAGCCAAACAGTCTGGCCAACTATCAGTGTGGACTGGAGCGGTATCTCAAAGAGCACAGGTATGGATACAGTATTACAAGGGATAAGGAGTTCAAGAGGTCCCAGGAAGCTCTAAAGCAAAAGCAGATAGAGCTGAGGTGTAAAGGCAAAGGAAACAAGCCACACAAATCCATGAAGCTCACTTTTGCTGATGAGCTTATCCTGCGCAAAAGAGGCTTGTTGAGCCGCTACAATCCTGAAGGGCTTCTGAACCTTGTGTGGCTGAACAACACTAAGGCATTTGGACATTGCACGGGTTTCCATGGGTCCACCCTCAAGTGGGGAGACATCCGGCTGCGGGTGACAGAGACTGGGTTGGAGTACCTGGAGTGGATGGGGCCAGACAACGGGGATGTGAGTGCCAAGAGCAAGAGAGGTGGGACGGACTCGCGGGTGTACGCCACGCAGCACTCCCCGCAGACCTGCCCCGTGCAGGACTACAAAGAGTACGCCCAGCGGCGCCCTCCGGCCATGCGCTACGAGGATGCGCCTTTTTACCTCTCCATCAAACCCGTTGTCAACTTGGCTGCACTTCACTGGTACAACTGCCAAGCCCTGGGGAAAAACAAGCTTGCCAAGATGGTGAAGACAATGTGTGAGAAAGGAAACATCCCTGGCCGCAAGACCAACTTCAGTGTCTACCAGAGCTGCAGCACTCTCTCAGAAGCTCAGAGCAACCAGCTGGTGCTGATCTGTAATAACTTGAGCCAACAGGCTGCCCAGTCCATGGCAAGCCACTCCAATACTGGCAACTTCATAGTGTCAGCATCCTATGACTCTTCATCTGACACAGCTTGAAGGAACACTGAACACTTTTTTCTTTTCCTTTTTGCTTCAAGCATTCAATTTGTGCTCAATAATATCAGCTGTGATTGTACACTATTCCCCCTTGCAGCCCTCTCTCCACTGTTAATTCACTTTATAAGAATATATAAACATATAATATATTTTTCTTTTACAAATAAGTTAAAATAGTTTAGTATTACTAACAGTATTTATAGTGTTAATGCAAAAATGAAAGGTACTTATGGGTTATAATATGAATGCAGATTTTAAAAGGATAAAAATGGTTCTCAGGCAACACAAGATAGACTGAAAATACCATTTTTAACATGCACACATTAATAAGTGTAAATCCCCAGGGAGGCTTACGTAGCAATTCTGTTCTAAAGCATTTTTTCAACTTAGTATTTAACACGACCTCCCACAGTGGAGAAGACAAACTTAACATTGGCTGCTGCTTCTTACCTGCTAGCTTATTCTTGATCAGCAAGACCAAGAAATAAGAAATACATTAGTGTAAGTTCACAAAACCATATACAGCATTTTTTGTCTGTTTTTATTATGTTTCCTGAGGCTCATTTATGCTGCAAAAATCCTGAAGTCAGCTAAATGCCATTTTTAACTTTTGGGTATTTTGATTTTCTGGGATCAAAATGTTGCTGGTGTTCAGGCTAAAAATATTGTTCTCAACAATATGCAAAAGTATAATGGCAAAACCATTGTCACGCATAATTTTACCTCTTTAAGCATAGGTTGTTAGTATTTTATCACTGTGTGTATGTAATGTAAAATCTATTGACATAGAGCACTCTTTCCGTATTCTGGGAAAACCAACAGTGCAGAAAAATCTGCAATCTTTTCCCAGCTGTACAGAAAAATGGCATCATCAATGTCTTAAGCCATCATTTGAAATCCACAAAACAATAGAGAGTGTAATGATATTTCAACAATTTTAGAAGAATTTCTACAGAAGGGTAAAAAGCTGGATAGTTTTAAGTGCTTTAAATTTAGCTACACATCATCTATTTCCATTGCAGACAATGGAAAATGTGCATGTGAATCTGAAGGCAGAATTTGGACCATAAAGCCTTGAAATAACAAATTCTGCTGTTCTACTTTGTAATGTAGTTGTTCTACTACAAGTATGAGAAAAACACTAAGAAATTCACTGTTCCAGTGAACAATTATGAATTCTTGACACTTAAAATTAGGAACAGTACTTCTCAAGTAATTAAACTTAGTTCAAGTTCCACAAGGATGTTCTAGGGCTGTGGTGAGGCTTTTTTTTTTTGAGTCTGCTGGGGTAATCGAGTGCCTGCTGAAGTCAGTGGAAGAGACAACCTTGGCTGACTTCCGCTAGGTATTGGACCAAACAGATTTTGGAGAGGCTTTCTTGTTTTGCAATTTTTAATTGTTGTCTTTCTTTATGCTTGTTTGTCTGTATTTCTTCACATTCCTACATATCTTTCAAATTCTTTAGATCTGCAACTGTGCAATGACTTTAATCATCACTAATTCCAAAGAAGAGGTGAAATAAAGGTAGCAAATAGAAATAGAAGTAAGCTACCTAGCACCTATAACCTTTTTTTCTGTGTTCCTAGCATTAAATGTTCCTGTGTGAGAGGGAGGTGGCAGAGTGTCTGCACCTCACTTAAGCCTTACTGAAGGTATGTTTTGGGGATGAAATAGATAGCAGATGTGCCACTGAAAAGTCTAAGGGGATAGATTTCCACTATAATATATATCTGTCCTCCAGGAAGCTTTATGCAGGTGGCACAACCTGGCAGTGATCTCTTTTTTTTTTTTCCACATGTAGCAAGGCTGGTACAAAGTCTGGGTTTTCTGTGTCTGACACACCATGGTAGTGTAACCACCAGTTCTACAGTCTTCCATTTACAATGCACTGTCTCTCAGGGTAGGCAGTGGATTGGTGTTTGCAAGCAGTTATTCATATTGTAGAGCCCTTCTTTTGTAACTTGGCTTTGGGATTCGAGGTCAAATTATGACTCTACTGAAGTGACTGCAAACTGTGTCTGTGGCTTTCAGTTCCATGGCATATCTGACTTGTAGGTGAAGGAGACAGAAGCACAGAGAGATTTCAGGTGAAGCCAGAAAGACAGCTGCTGAGTTTCCAGAGGAGGCCAGACATCTGATTGTTGTTTGCACTGCCTTGACTTTCACAGCAGTGCTTTTAGTATGATAGAGTGAAAAATAGTTTTGCAAGGCCAGTGCTGCTCTGGGGTTTCTTTACTGTTTTCCACTGAGGACTCACGCAGTGGTGCTTAGTATGTGATGGAGTGTGAGTATTGCATGCCAAGGATCTCTCACAAAGTGCCAGGCGAGAGCTCAACCATGGAGCTGACCTCTAAGTCAGTCTGGTATCTGTTTCTCCCCCAGTGGCACTCATCTCAACACTTCCTAGTGTTGCAGTATACAGCTATTGCAGTATCTGACTTAGTTCCCTACATTTCCTTTCCTGTTCTGCAGTAAGGGGATGGGTATCAGGTGGCCTTTGTTGGGCAGCAGATCTGTTTCCCACCTCTCCTCCCCTGCCAGTCCACCCCTTTGCTCTCAGGAGGTCAGTCACTGGCTGTACATGTCTCTGCTGCAAGCAGCTCTTTTGAAGTATTGCTTCAAATCAGTGCTGTAATTTAGCCTCAACACAGACCTCAGAAGAAAGAAGACTGGTACTCTTGGGTTTTGAACTGAGAGGTGAAAAGAAGCATTTCCCATGACTTCTTGATTCTACGTGCTGCCTAAATTGTTGAATACCACAGTATTAGGATGGTTTGTGTTGATCTCCAGCAGCAGTGAGGCAACATCCCTGATACACTTGACTTAGCACATGAGCAACCTCTGCTTGTCTGGTTAGGGGATAAACAGCGGAGTGTGTGTTCTTACTGTGATAGCCTCAATATTATAATGAGGGAGGCCAGGGCCTAACTGGAATTAAATTTGGCCAAGGACATCAAGGACAACAAGAAGGATGTCTGCAAATACATAAATAACAAAAAGAAAAGGAAGGATAATACGGGCTTGTTACTAAAAGAAGGAAGGACCCTGATAACAGAGGATGTAGAGAAGGCAGAGTTACTGACCACTGCCTTTGCATTGGTATTCACTGGCAAGACCAGCCCTCAGGGATCTCTGACCCAGGAGATCAGGGTAAAGGAATGTTGGAAGGGAGAATTTCCTTTGGTCAAGGATGGAAAGGTGTTGGAGAACACCTAGACATCCACAAGTCCATGGACCCTGATGGGATGCATCCACAAGTGCTAAGAGACTTGGTGGATGCCATAGCTGCGGCTGCTCATGATCACCTTTGCCAGGTCGTGGAGTGGTGCCTACAGATTGAAAAAAGTAAATGTCACCCCAGTGTTCAAAAGAAAAGAAAGAGAGCCCAGGAAATTACTGGCTGGTTAGCCACATGCCAAGGTGGAAAGGTGAGGAAGTGCCTCGTTCTGGAGGCTACCTCTATCCACAGAAGAAGGTGATCAGGAGTGTCAGCATGGATTCACTAAAAGTAAATCATGCTTGACCAACCTGATTTGCCTTTTACAATTAAACGACTATATGGATGGATGCGGGAAGAGCAGCAGTCTTGTCTACCTCAACTTCAGTGAGGCTTTTGACACTGTCCTCTCATAGGCAAACTCAGGAAGAGTGGACTGAATGGGAAGACAGGGAGGTGGATTGAGAACTGCCTGAACAGCAGATCCCAGAGAGTCATGATCAGTGGCACAGGCTCTAGTTGGAAGCCTGTCTGTGGTGATGCCTCCCAAGGTTCAGTAGTGGGCCCAGTCTTGTTTAACTTACCCATCAATGACTTGGGTGAAGGGGCAGAGGCCTCCTCAGCAATGTCACTGACAACACAAAGCTGGGAGGAGTGGCTGATACCCCAGAGGGCTGTGCAGCCCTTCAGAAGGACCTCGACAGGTTGGAGAGATGGGCAGAGAGGAACCTTCTGACATTCAGCAAAGGCAAATGCAGGGTCCTGCACCTGGGGAGGAACAACCCCAGGCACCAGCACAGGCTGGGGGTGACCTGCTGGGAAGCAGCTCTGTCCAGATGGACCTGGGGGNAGGCCAGTGACATCCTGGGCTGCATTCTGAAGAGCATTCATTGCCAGCAGGTTGAGGGAAGTGATCCTGCCCCTCTACTCAGCCCTGGTGAGGCCTCACCTGGAATGCTGTGTCCAGTTCTGGGCTCCTCAGAACAAAAAAGACATTGAGCTCTGAAGCAGATCCAGTGGAGGGCAACAAAGAAGCTTAAGGGACTGGGGCATCTCTCTAACCACACACAGGAACAAATTGGCCAGAGAGCACTCACCCTCACTGGAGATAATCAAGAACTATCTGGACACAATCCTGTGCCGTGTGCTTTAGGATGACCCTGCTTGAACAGGGAGCTTGAAACGGATGACGCACTGTGGTTCCTTCCAACTTTACCCATACTCTGATTCTGTGATTCTGTGATTATAGGAATAGTTTTGTTTTGCTTTGTGATATCTGTAGTAACTCCAGCAGTGCTGATGAGCTTGATGAGTTCTGGTGGGGCAGCTTCACACAGACTACTTGTTGAAGTTAAACACATGGACAGAATATGATACCCAGGTAATAACATAGTACAAAAAAAAAATTTACTCGTTTTGAAGGACATTTAATACAACCTAAACATTCAGTCTTCATTTGTGGGCAGTTAAAGGAATTGAGTGACCACAGTTCATCTAATTAACATTTGTATTAAGGCTGTGAAAGGTCATTAACTGCCTGGGAGGGAGACTTTGGATTTAAACTGCTCTTGTGGTTTTGTCTAATACTGGTAGGAGAGTAGGTGTCCTAATGTCTGTATTTTAGGTGAGGAAGGACAACTCAGTTATTTGCAATTTTAACTGAAGGTATCACACACCTGCTTTGGCAGCAAGTTGCAAGCTCACGGCGATGGTGTGCAGCTTCCCTGGTGCTAAGACACAGCAGTGTGGCCAGGGGCTAGTGTTGCCACGTCTTACCATCCTGTCCCTCTGCCTAAACAAAGAACTGTGATCTCCAACCTTGGCTCTTGTTTTTGAGCACCTCTTACCAAGAAATCAAGGGCAGCTGACAAAACACTGTCCTGCTCCTGTCCAGCACAAGCTGTATGATGGTGATTGGGTGCAGTGGCTACAGTGAGGCACTGCAGTTGGGTAGCTGCACTCCTGACTACATCTGATGTAAAAGATGAGCTTTTGCCCCATAGTTAGGCTGTGATTTTCTTAAGCTGGGGATAGCTGGCTCCAAAATGGGGCTTGTTTTTCTCCTTTCTTTTTCCTTCCTTTTTTCTTCCTTTTTTCCCTGCCACTCACCTTTTTTCGATTTGATGTTAGACTCATTAGTGAGTGATTTCAACTCAGTTCCCCAGCAGAAAACACAGCAAAAAAGGGGGAAGTCAGGTAATTTTCTGCCAATATACTGAGCTGAATCTACTAAAAAATAGGGGAGCAGACCCAGTCAGGGAGACAGAGGATGGGTGTTTGTTAACCAGCATCACAGGGTCATTAGCCTGTCTCAATTATTGTATCCCATTAGAAACCAATCAAAAGGATAATGCAGATTGAGACCCCTCTGGATCATTTGCAGATGTATAGGATGCCTTCAGAATTATCTACTGACTTTTGGAAGATTTGCTCAGTGCTAACAAAAGCAGAATTTAGCCTTGAACTTAAGAGACTGAGTGCCAAAGCAAAGGCCTACACAGTGCAAAGGGGTCTGCACCAATGTTCACGTGGCCTTCTCAGGACACCACAGTAAGAGTCAAACATGGGGATTATATGTGGATGTCACTGGACTGATCTGGATGCAGCTGTGCATTTGGATCTGTCCACATGATTGCACATGTAGATAGGCAGAGCTGTGGACACTTTGGATGGTGTAAGCTCTGTTTTTTTAGTCATCCATGCATGTATTTATGATATTGTGGTTTTGCACAATGTCTTCATGCAGTTAGTTGGAACTGAAGTCTGTGATGCCCACAAACTGCCTGTTTTATTTTCAAAAATGTACTTATGCAACAAAATGTATTTTTAAGTGCAGGAGAATGAAATACTGTTGAAACTACACTGTAAATTAAATTCCAAGGGATATGTAAAATAACAGCACATACCATGTTCACTTGCAAAATGCAATAATTCTATGATAGCAGCATCAGGGCTACTGACATAGAGGATAATCTGAAAATGGAATCTGTGTCCCTGTTGCATGTCCTCCTTCATGAAGAGTATCAACACTTTCAAGCTGCTTTTAGAAGCTGCTGTGGACTGATACTCAATCTCTACAACATTGTTGCCCTCTTAGAAAGCTGTGTAGAGAATGACACACAAGCAGTGTTGTACTGTTGTGTGTTTGTGTCTTAGATGTTTGTGACTGAATCTTGTTCTGCTGTTTGTACAAGCAATGTGGGGTGGTAAGATGGGGATCAGAAAGAGCAGGTGCTGTGTCACTCCAGAGCCCAGGCTGCCCTAAGGACTGAGACAGCCTTAAAGGAAACTGAGACTCCTGTTGCACTAGGTTTCCTCCTGTTCAGCTCATACTTTAGCCTTTCTTGTCATCGTGTCCGTGTACATCCTGTAAGTGCATTGACTGACCTGACTAACAAATGTGGTGCATGGGCTGATCATTCTGTCTGACAATTAGCCGCAAATAATTGTGATTGACTGATCTTCCCCAACTCTAACAGCTCCACTTCTCTCACCATTCCTGATCCTCATATATTCCTCCTTCCTGCTGTCTGCACCATGGGACAAGAGGACCACTTTGTGCAGGGCTGCTCTTGGCTGGGAGCTCTGCCCATCAAGTGACCTTGTGCTTTGGGGATAACGTGCTCAGGGTGGACCACCTCGCATGGGATATGTGGAGTTGTGGGATACTGTATGTGAGCACTCTGAAGGCCTGCATTTCTCATGCTAGAAGCACTCTCCTTTCCTCTTCTGCTTTTTGTGAGAGGCTTTCAAGTCATGAAACAAAACTAAATTTACTGCTGTGCGCAGGACCAGGCCCACATCTGTGTGCTGTGTGGGCCTCCACTGACACCATGTACTGACAGATAGTAATGAGATGACTGGTCCTCAACAGAATGCAACTTTTGGGCTCTCTCTGTCATGGAGAGGAGTTCATCTCATGGTGTGGACAACAGGGCATTGAGACCCATCCAGCTCCTTGAACTTCCAAAGGCAGTTTGAATGTGTGTTCAAAAAGAGAACCTATAGGATGCAGAAATGCCATTTTATTTGCCTGAAATGAGCCAGTTTATCCCTCTGGGTCAGGGTAGAGAAGGACTTCTCACTATGAAACGTGGCAGGAAATGGGGTCTGCTCTTCTTAATGAGGGTTTTTTGCTAAAAGTCACCATGAAGAGACAGCTTCTTTGCTGTCCTTGCTCTTAAGGGGAAGGATGTATTTTCTCTTATTTCTCTGCTTTCCTGTGTGTGCTGAATCCGCACTCAGTGCTGAGGAATAGTGGAGAGAGGAGACCATCCATTGTAAAGTATGGCTATATTCTTAGCCAGAAACTGGGAACTGTACTTTCTGGTGATGGTCCCCATGCACTGTGCCATCTCTTGGTGGCTGGGGACACCATAACAGCTAGTGTCTCCCAGCTGTCTTGCTTGCTCTGTTCAGAGCCAGCTAAAGGTTACAGCATGATTCTCCAAAAACAGAGGGACCAAGGGCAGCTTTTCAAGGACACCGCTATGAGCTGGGCATCTGCAAGCCAAGAAGGGAGAAGGCCTTAAGCACAACTAAATGATGATACTTTCCAAAGGACAGCATATGAAAAACATGTGAGGCTGTGCTCATCTCTTCAAGGGTTTTGGAAAGCTAAGGGTCCCCAGGGACATCAGTGCTCCACTTCTTTCGCAGGAGCGTAACTACAGCCAGCGAGGCAGTAGCCCTTCTAGGACAAGTCGGCTTTCTCTGAGCCCCCAGTGAGTTGCATGGTTGCACTGATTCCAGCTGCACTCCTGCACACCAGGTTCCAGGCTGTTCCTCCCCACTGCTGATGCCCTGCAAAGCCCTGTTGCCATTGTTCTGCAGCACCTTGACTCCTCCTGGAAGCAGCAGAGAGGCATTTACAGTGGTAAAATCCTGCAAATCTGTGAAGCCCCACAGCCCAGAGACACCTCTGAGCTTGTTGAAGTTTGAACTGTCCTCTCAAGTGGAACATATTTGAAGCAGTGGCAATGTCTAAAGCTTTAATTCCTAATCTGATGTGGGAAAAGATGAGTTTGCCACAAAATTTTCTTGTTATGTGAACTGATGGATCTCTGTCTCAAGAAATTAATTTATTTCCTCTGTTTTCTCACTCAGTTGGTAGTTGATAATGCATACAAAATTCCATTTATTTTATTATACGAATGCCACTAAATGAGTTGTCTGTGCATTAAAAAATGGACTTACTGTTTCAAAGGTATTAGAATGCTTTGGGATAATTTTTTATTCTTGTGCTCAGCATTCATTAGACAGCATTTATCACTATCTGAAAAAAAGAGTACCATTTCAGATTTCAATCTGATATTTTTCAATTAAAAGAGATTTCTTTCACAGCATTTCACAGCATTTAAGGTACTGGTAGCATTTAAGGTAGGTGCTATCTTTGAAATTCAGTGAGGTGGTTTCAGTTGGAATGAGAAGAGGTGTTTAGCTCTTTTGAACAAGGCTGTAGGAATCCATTAGTGACTTTTTTTTGGTTATTACTGTTTGATACCATCTGTCAAGAAAATAACGTAACAGTGACATTAAGGGAAAAACATCAAGAAAAATGCAAAAATGTTAAAGAAAAAATTAAAATTAATTAATTATTTTAACAGATACTATCTTTGCCACTTCAGTGCTTTTTTTTTTTTTTTTAATGAGCAAATAAAACTCTCTGACATTCCTCATGTCTAGAAATTGATCTGCTTGTTGAGAGTGCCCTTGTTACCATTATAGCATGTTTTCAGCTGGCCTACATCATTTGCAGCTTCACAGTCTGCTCCACATTGGTCCTGCTGGAATTCCTTTTTCTCTTCTACTATCACACATTTAATTCATTTACTATATATAAATTTCCAGCCTGAAAACAAACCAGTGCAGGAGACACTGCCTCACTATCTTCAATGGTGGATATAGAAGGCAAGGATCAATACTAAATGGTTTCAAATTGACTTGGATGACTTTTTTGTACGTAGACAAATAACCTAGTGTCTCTGAGGCTAAAGGTGCAGTGAACAATAACTGCAGTGTCAGGTGCTTTGTGGAGACCTTTGTTTTCTGCCTGGTGCTTATGATTCAGATCTTGGAAGCTTTGCCTTCTTCAGGAGCTTTCTCTGTGAGCAGCTTGAAAGACTGGGTTCCTCTGCACAAGGCTGGGTGCATGGATGTGAAATGCAGGTACAAAAGTATCCGGCATTCAGAGATGTGCAGACAAAACATGAAATGAAATGTCTTAATGAAATCTGAAAGCTGGCAGGGGAAGAAATGGTGAGAACCTGATTTTACACCTGTTTATGGCAGTACTTGCAAGCTGGGTCGTGCTGCTGCCAGAGAGAATTTGGTGTCACTTCTGTAAAGTGCTGTGAGAAGTGCATGCCCATGCCTCTGCTTCCACCAAGCTCAGGCTGTTCCTGCACTTTCCCCCAAGCACATGACTAGCCCCACTGGAAATGAGTCTGAGGTGTGCAGGAGAGGACATCACTTGGCCATAGATCTGTTGTCAGTGCTTGTTTTTGTCCATGTGGCCCATCCATCTCAGGGTTCATCTCGAGACATGTCCATGCAGACCAGCTACTCAATACTGGTAGAAAGTGGCAGAATATCCAAGTGCAATGAAAGGCAGTGGAAAGGCAGTGGAAAAGCCTGGCGAACACAATGGAAGTTTTTGTCCTTCTTTCTAAAGAAGGCAAGTGTAATCCCTATCCTTTAATATCCTACTTTGTTTTACACCAGAATTAGAAAATCTTTCCCATTTGTTTTAATTATCTGCAGGCTTTAACTCTGCATTTAAAAAGCATTTTTGCTATGACAACCCTTGGTCTTATGGTGAGCAGTGCTAGGAGAAACAGCTAACACAAGGATTTTGTCTTTCCTTACATGTAATGCTTGATCTCTCTAATCATTGAATGTGAATGTATTTTTTCCCATTTTGTAAATTGAGAAGATTAGCAGAGTTTCTTCCAAAACAGCAGTTGACAAACATATTTTGCTTAACTAAATTTCCACCTAACTGAATTCTCCATAGTGACCAATTCATTCTTAGAGTTAAACTTCTAAAAGGCTAACACTCACTCACTGACTTTAACTTTTTAAGAACAGTTTGTAAAAACTAGGTTTTTAAAAAATATTTTGTTTATTAAAAATATTACACTGTCTTGCATAATAATAATAATAATAATTCTATGCATTGTGTGATTCAGTGATGTTGCTCTTGAAATTTGCATGTTTTCTAGATGTTCTGACATTTGTATGTTTATGTGGTACTTGTAAAAATCCCAAACATTGCTGCTATAATCACCACCATCTTAGGTAAGTGAAAATTGAACTATGAAGCTGTTCCGGTTAGCAGGATTTTTCTGTGTCATGCTAAAACTGCATTCTGCTGATCATTTCTTAGTTTATGCCAGTATTCAGTGCCTTCTGTAGAAGGAACCAATATATTGTGGTAGATGGGATGTGCCAAATTTCTAATAGCTTGTCTGCAGAGATGATCACTTACCAGCTTGAGGCTTAAAAAAAAAGTAAAAGCAAAAAAATAATATGTAACTTTCTATCTTTCTTTAAAGTGTCTTCTTGATTTTAATTTGGAAAACCTTTAATAGAGCTGAAATGAAGCTGCCTTCTCCTGCCACACCTCCTGCAGCAGCAGTCTACCAACAGTGAGGGGTATGAGGGAATGTGTAGCACCCAAATGTTCCCACTGGTAATGGATCTAATGAGTAGCCAGGCCTGCTCAAGTAATTTTGGACCATGCTAAAATGCCATAAGAAACTGTTAGCTC
This sequence comes from Sinosuthora webbiana, assembly GCA_013397395.1. NCBI lineage: Eukaryota > Metazoa > Chordata > Aves > Passeriformes > Sylviidae > Sinosuthora > Sinosuthora webbiana. The sequence continues at coordinate 37,116 of VXBN01006054.1, forward strand.
TCATAGCAGTTGTGAGCTGGCTCTTGTAAACAAATGTCTCAGTTGTAAGCTGGCTCTTCTCAGCCTGGTGAAGTGGTGGATTCCAGTCTCCACTCTGCCTCTGCGGAAGCCACACACACTGCTGCCAAATGAGACTTGGATGAAAGCCCAAGATTTTTGGTCTCTTTCTTTCCAACTGCTCCCATGGCAGGCAAGCCCTGTTTATCAAAATTCTGACATTGCATTTTCAGTTCCTCTTGTACTCTCTGCCTAAAATCTGGCAGTATTGCAAATACACACAAGCATATTCATTCATTTTGATCTTTGTAAGATTTTGACAGGCTGAAATTGTATCTATCATACTGTACTCATACAAGAAACAGGCAAGAGGGAAGTGTGAGATACTCACCTCAAGTGGATTTCTCAGCCACCAGGCATGGTTCACTGTACCTATGGTGGTCTTTAAAATAGTATTTTTTATGGAAAAAAGAAGAGACTGGTCATCAGTTTTCCATCTCTGTTGAGACATGAAAGCCATCTTGAAAAGACTTTTCAAATCAAAATAACAAGTTATGAGAAAAACTGCATGACTGGGGAAAATAAGAGTACATTGAATTCATCCTTACAAGTGTTGGTCCAAAGTCCTCTCTGTCTCCAAGCAGGAAAATTGACAGCCCTTGTGATGTAAAACGATTCCAAAAAATACTGTTTATGCCAAAATTTTTAAAGTAGTTGTTCCTTTTAGTGATACCCAGGAAACTTATAAAAAGCAATATTAAAGGAAGCATATGGAATACACTGAAAATCATCCTAGGTGTAGTAGGTTGCAAGCTGGTTCCCTCAAACCTGATGAATTTAAAGACCCCAGCTGAAGATTAAAACCTTCCACAAGTGATAGAATGCTGAGAAGTCTTTGGAAGCACCTCAGTTTCTGTCAGTTGGAGGGAACAGGGCTTTCTTCAGAAATGTTAGGTCTTATAATTGTCCTTTAAAAACTGGCAGCTTCTTCAGACTTGTTTTACCAGACCAGGAGCCAGCTGGGACTAGTTACAATGTGGTTCTCCATTGTTTTGGTTGAGTAGTAGCCATTTACACATGAACATGTGCTTCCACTAGTATGAGCGAAGAGCTTTAACTCCACAGAACTCCTGCCTCTGTGGCCCTAGTATCAGGTATTCAAGGTATGGTCTTATATCCTACATTTCTTCAATTTATGGGTAGATCAGACTCTCAGTGGTCTCACCATTGCACTAATTGTTTTACCAATTTGTGTTTGTGTTTACCTATGTGTTGGCCTAATTTGCCAAAAAAGACAGAGTCAGATTCCTGCAACACAGCAGCTGTTTTTTCCCCATCTTCTTCTTTTCCATTGTGAAGCTAGGTATATCAGCATTATCTCCAGCTTAGATTTGAGTCAGAAAAGCCATCAACATCCTTTATTCCCACTTTGCACACTGGAAATACAGTAAGAGTTCTATAGGTGCAGACCTGATCTAGCCTGCTGCCTGTGGCATGTCAGTCTCTAGTTGCATTTGCTTGCTTTTCACCACAATTCATTAGTTTCAAGATGCAAACTAGATTATTTTAATGGTATGCTGGTTTAGATACCACCTTCCAATCACAGTGGTTCCTTCAGTGTACATATTGTTAGTCTTGTAATTTTGTCTGACATGCATTATATTGCAGGACCAGCTTTCCTTTTCCCTTTTAGATGTAGCTTAGCCTATGCTGCTAAAAGGACCCAGGAAAGAATTACCCATCCTAACCCCAGTGGAATTTGGGACCTAGCTTTTTCTAGATCCCCCTTGCAAGTCCCAGCTGTAATCAGCTATTTAGGGCAGAGATTTTAGCATGAGGAGTGCTACATATCTTCCTCTTCATATGCAGTTGCCCGTAAATGGGGCACCTTCTTACAGAGATCTCCTGCTCCTGCGTTTGGGAGATTATATAAACAGCAGTTTATTAGGGAGAAGTAGTATTTTGATGCATTTTAATGCATTAAGCTCTGCAAATCTAGAAATCTGGGGGGTAGGGGGAGATTATTGGATCATTTTCTGAAAATGTGAGCAATATTGTCAACTAGTCCATTTTCAGTTAACTGTTTGAGCCCACTGTCCTCAAATTGCCCTATTTCTGTACTTAAAAAGCAACATGAGAAAAACAAGCAAAAAGTCTTTGTGGCTGTAAATGAAGAAGGATTTCATAACCTACTTTGAGCCTCAGATCCCCAGTGGGGCTTCCAGGTCTGGTAATTTTTTTACTCATCAGCTGGATAAGTTTTGACTCATGTGAATTGTCACATTGCCATGCCTGCAGTGTATTTTTAAGAGGCAAACTTCATACAGGGTAAGGTCCTTCACTGGTGAAGACCGATATGGTCAACAAAGTTGTCTGTCACTTGTGTCAGTTAAGAACTGGTGGTTTATTTTGTTTTGTTTTGTTTTGTTTTGTTGGGTTTGTTTTTTTGTTTGTTTTGTTTTGGTTTGGTTTTTGTTTTGTTTTGGTTTTTGTTTTTTTTGTTGTTGTTGTGATGTATTTTTCTTCTTCAAGACATTCCACTATTTTTTAATGGGGATAGAGTAACAAATGTGTGTTGTACTGTTGTCTTCTACAATGTCTTCTTGAAAAATGTTTTTAAAGTATTTGAGTACAAAAGTGCCCTCAATAAGAAGAAAGTAAAGAGACCAAGAGGGTTTTTTTAAAATGGTATTTATGAGTTTTCTCTCTTGCTTAGTTGTCAGATAATTAGGCTTTTGAAAAGAATTGATTCAATTTGTGCTAATTGGAGTATGACATTCACTGTTACTGGTCTGTAAATTCCAGAGATATTCTGATCTTTACTGCAGTTCACGTCCATTTTTAGTCTCTTTTGGTAATCTGTAAGAAGTCTGGTTCTGCTGCATTAGAGATTGGTTTCAGTGTCTGTACAATGTTTGCTACTATTGTAGTGTGACTTTGTATTTTTGATTTTTAAAATTTGTATTGGTACAGCCTTAACTTACAGAAATAAAGACCATTTAAAATACATCAAAATAGTCATTGATGTCTGTGATAAGTGCATGCTTTATTCACAGTATTTTGTCTGTAATTAGATGTAACAACCAAGTCTCATGTATTTAATAAATTGTTTTCTGCCAAGTTGACTCTTTTCTTTAATCAAGTGAAAACAATTTATGTGGCATTTCAAAGCATGTTGTATAAAAAAAGTACAAGCTGTGTCTCATGTTTTCAAGTATGAGTACTTGCATAGCTGGGGAGTTCCTGTGCACCTGTGCTGCATTTTAATTAGCAGAGTACAAATTGGCTGACCAAGAAATAGTTTCTGTCATACCCTCGTAACTTCTGGAGTTGTGTTTCAGGAAAACATTTAAGCAATTGCTTAAGTAATTCCTTCCCTACTCAGGAATGTACTTAAAAGCAAGTGTGACTTGAACCATGTGGTCATTTAATCTCAATATAGTAGGACTGAAAGCCTACATTCTTAAAGCCATTTTGGAGAGCCTTTTGGAAGTAATTTTCCTGAACCTCAATTCCAAGGCACAATTTGGCCTGAAAATACTTATTTTGCATGCAGAATTTCAGCCGTAAGCTCTGCTCTCCACATTGTTTGTTTTAAAGTTTGTCTAGAATAAAGTACAAAAAAGAATATGAATTTTTTAAGACATTCTTGTCAGATACGAAGTTTTTCTGTTCAAGAGATTTTAAAATGAAAGGACCAGAAAACTAAAGCTAATAAAGCCCTTATATTGTGCAAGTGAAACATGCCAATTAGAGGTCAGAGTACCTTGAGTTCTGCTAAATGAACATGAGAAAGAGGAAAAAGCCAAATCCCTCTGAAAGTGGCATCTAGGGTTTAGGATGTCAATGCAAGATAGTAAGAGACAAGTGAAACCATGGCTGAGGTATAGAGGAACATGCTTTTCACCAGGTATTCTGGGAATGCATTTCCATCACCTGGCAAATCCTGCTAAAAAAAATCCCTTCCTGATGCTTGGTGCTAGCAGCTGGACTGTGCTCAGCACAGAAACATGTAAAAAGTATCCTGTCAAAGATCCTGCTGTTGTCCCACTGACAAGTGGAAGGAAGAAAGAAAGGCCTTTGGATTAAGGCTTCACAGTGAAGTGAGGTAGGGACAGGTGATGGTCAGGGACTACTAGGTGCTTTCACTGTCTGTTATACATGCACAGTAAACCTGTTGGATTAAACTTTATTGCTTGGATTAAACTGTCTTCACAGAGGTTTAAGTTAATGAGCTTCTGTTGGTCTAAAAGCGAGTATGCAGTGGGTGGTTAATGGTTAAGGTGTTTAATGCAGATTCAGGTAAGCAAATTGGCAAAATTCTGGTAACTTGGCTGCTTTCACTTTTTCCTTTGTACACTGATTAACTTAGATTGCCACTTTAAGAACTGCCATGCCCACACAACCAGTGGAATGGCTGGATAACCAGCAGCAGTGTGCACATGCTGGGTGCAGTCTTGCAACTATGCAGGCCTTTGGTGTGGCAGGGGAAGCAGCACTGAGGAATTTGGTTGAGGCAATCCGGAGTGCTTCCCCGGGGTGGTCTCACAAAAGTGATAGAATCTTCTGAGCTCAGTTGTGGCTAAATCTATCTGAACATTGTGTTCACAATGTTGCTGAAGGCAGCAATTGATGCAGAAGTTGCTGAGGGACACTATGGCATGTTTCATCTTCAGATAAACTCTGAAGGTGGCAAAATGGGGTCTGTAATTTGCTGGTGGCTTGCTTTGCATTATGTACCAAAGAGAAATGGAAAAAGGCAGCTATTCCTCAAAGGATCCACAACATTTCTTTGTGTTTTAGTCTCGTGGCTTACTGTGTTACAACCTTCACTATTGGTATCTTTCAAGGAGACTACTTAGAAAGAAACAAAAAACAGATGGCTAAGTAAGATGGCTGTGTATAAGAAAATCTGGCTATTTGTGTGTGGACATTTTGTTCCAAGGTCCAGATTTCTACCAGAAGAGAATGCACACACAAGACTGGCAGCACATGAGATACTTATTGCTACTTCTCTAAAAAACTATAAGGAAGTGACACCTGGAGGAGCTTTAAGACAAAATCCTGCATACAGCATGATGTGAGTGGAGTTTCTGAGGGACAGGTATTTCGACTGATACAGTTTAACATTTTTGTCAGTGATGTGGGCAGTGGGATTGAGAGAACCCTCAGCAAGTTTGCTGACAACATAGAGCTGTGTGGTGCAGTTGACACTATGGAGGGAAGGGATACCTGAGACATGGGCTGATGCATGAAGTTAAACAAGGCCAAGTGCAAGATGCTGCACCTGAGCTGGGGCAATGCCAAGGACAAACACAGGCTGGGGAGAGAATGGATCAAGAGCAACCCTGTGAGAAGGACTTGGGAGTGCTGGTGGGTGAGAGGCTGGACATGACCCAGCCATGGGAACTCACAGCCCAGAAAGCCAAACGTATCCTGGGCTGCATCCAAAGCAGTGTGGGCAGCAGGGGATGGAGCGGGTTCTGCCCCTCTGCTCTGCTGTGCTCTGGTGAAACCCCACCTGGAACACTATAGTCAGCTCTGGTATCCCCAGCATAAGAAGGATATGGACTGGTCCAGTGGAAGGTGCCCCTGTTCACGGCAGAGAATTGGAACTAGATGATCTTTAAGGTCCCTTCCAACCCAAACATTTCTATGACTCTGATTATACACCTAAAAACTCCTAATAAAACACCTAAAAACTAGCAATAACTTTTAGTTGCGCTTGTTGCCATGTCTCCTAGTTTTGCTTGTGGGGACTGAGAAGGGGTGGAGCCTGTGGCCATGTGGGCATGGCTGGGCTGCTATTCTATACCATCCCCATCATCACTGGGCTGTGGCTTTGGTGGGAGGAAAAGTGAATGCACCACCGAAGCAGCACTGTTTTATTCCATTTCTTCCTCAGGAAAGTTTCCAGGACCAGTGCTGCAGACTTTGTCCCTCTTCTGCCACTGCCTGTCCCCTCCTGTTCCTCAGGAAGAATGCACCTCCAAGTGGAAAGCACAGCTGAGCCCAGCAGAGCACCACGGTGACAGTGCAGGAAGAGCCATGGGGAATGGAGGCAAGCCTGAGCCTGAGCCCAGCCGAGCCTAGCCCAGCAGAAAAGACCCAAGCCAAGCTGATGCTACTAGGCACAGCTGAGCGCAGCTGAGCCCAGCAGTTGAAATCAGGAGACACAACACAGACTATTCCAGCTTTTGGGAGGTTTGTCCATCAATTTTTTTCACTCTCTTGGCAACTGAGAACATCTGAGGAGAGCATCTGCCATCCTGTCTTTGTCTCAGCACCCAAGCACACTAAGTTGAGGTGGGAACACCTTTTGTGTTTAAAGCACCTTCTCTTTGGCATGCTTTTGTTATTAGTATTGTGCTGGTTTTTTGTGTTTCTTATTTAATTGCTGTTTGTTTTCAGTAAATTGTTATCTCAACTCGTATCTGCCTCTGTCCCTCTCTCAGTGGAATAGGAGTGGGGGGAATGGGAGCAGCTTATTTGGAATTTAGTTCCCAGCTTTTCTTAAACCACCACACCATGCAAAATAGTAAATGAAACAGGACTGAAGAAAAAACATGCTTCAAATGTGTACCTAGGGAAAGGCAGGCAGAAGCATTGAGTGCTGAGGAGATAGGATGCCACTAGCCATGGAACCATTAACTCTGTCATACAAGATGATGCCATTCATCTGCTGTTGGAGGGAGATTTCTGTGTGTCTGGACCTTGGTGAGGGGCACTCAGAAATGTCCCTGAAGGCTCAGCATGGCCCAGAAGTTCTCATGTGGAAAGGGTTGCATGAGGAAATGATTGAGCAGACAAACAGTGTCCATGCTACAAAAACAAGAGAGCTAAGCTGTATCCTCCTCTGCAATGCCATCTGCTGTGGGGGTCACCTCTCCACAGCATCTGTGTTCTTCAGTCTCATGCGTCTGGAGCCCCTTCTGGAGACAACTCTGTTTACAAGTTGTAAAAAATGGTTATGAAACTATTCAGCAGACCAGAAATTGGTGAGACCACATTGGTGCTGCATCAGGCCCCTGATGCTTGCAGGCCAGTAGGAAGTGTGTCCTGGCTCACCCAATGAGAGCTGTGTGGCCTCTAAACAGCAGCTAAAATCCTTGTTCTTTCTGGGTAACAGTGGGATCTTCCAGGAACCTGTGGTGTGTGTCAGTGTCTTTGCTGCATGTGCTAGCACAAAAATTAGTAAAAGACAGTTAAAGATGAGCAGAATCTGTGGATTTTAGGAACTTCGAGATACTGCAGGCATCTTTTGTCTTCTTTATTTAGAGTAGTTGTGGGAGGAGATTAGTATGTTTGCCTCCATAGAGCGAGTATGAATATAGACCCTGCTTTTTCTGATGTAGTGCCACTGAGAAGGTGATTCCTGATCTGCATTATGAACAGCAATAGGCTCTGCATGAGGAACTACCTTTGCTCTAGAAGAAGCATGGAGAGATGGAAAGAGACATCAGAGCTGAGATCTAAGCAGTTTTGATGGCACGTTATTAGCTCATGTGGCAACTCTCCTCTTCTTCCCTCACCCAACACATGCACAGTGCAACTCCTGGCATCACCGTAGAGCAGAGCATTAAGTATCCAGACATTTACCTTGTGCATTTCAACTTAAATGTTCTGACATGGAGCACCCACCAGCCATCAGATTATAGCACAGTTGTCTGCATAGATGTAGGGGGTGTGTGTGTGTTTTGGTAAGAAAATATAACTGTTTTCTTCCTGTATCATCTCAGTGACAGAAGTTCGGCAAGAAGGCTTGTGCCTGCACAGATGGCAGTGTTGCATGATTTTGCAGGGTTTTTGCCATGAGTATGGCATCAGCTGAAGAAAAAGCAGAGATAACTTTTCCAAAGGAACCTGCCTGACTGAAGGTAATGAAGCTCAGGTGCTGTGTGTTCACATGGCTGGCTTGCATCCCCTGAAGTGTGGTTAGAAAATAAACCCTCCAGAATGATCCAGGAAGAGCGAGGCAAAAGGCATTTTAGGGGTGAGGCAGAAGGACTCAGATTTAGGTGCAAGATCTCCTCCTTTATCAGTTACTCATATACCTACAGTGGCACTGAGTTTGTTCAGGCAGCCTGTCAGTTACATACATAAAAATTCAGTCTTGTGGGACTTGATCTAGAACCACCTAGTGCTGAGATGATTATAACACAGAGAACCAGTGATTGCATGGCTCTTCTGGCTATAGGACACATGTTCCTGGCTGCTTAATGCTTTTCCAAATTCTGTCTGACAAGTCCCAGTAACTCATGCGTACACTCAGAAAGAGTGCAGTTTTGTTAGTATGTCCTGGTGATGCCCCAACAGTACTGCAAGTACTTCACGAGGTGTTCAGACATAATTTCAAACACTTGGAGCATCATCTAGCTCCTGACAGGCAATTCTGGGAAAAGAGCTTTGTGGTTTGGTGTGCAGCCGCTAAAGTTCAGTGATGAAGGCAGGATGGGGATACATTTATCTTTAAAAAGAGCCCATGAGCTGGTGTGGTATTGAACCAAGATCCCAGTCTTTTCAAGGACACGGTCCAAGAATGAAAGGGTTAAACTGTTTTCTTTGGGACCAGAAAAAAGCAATTTATGCCAATTAAAAAAAAAAACCAAACCAACAACAACAACAAACGAATAAAAACAACCCCCCAAAACCAACCAAAACAAACAAACAAACAAAACCCCAAAAACAAACCCCCGAAACCCCAAACCAAACCAAACTCCAAACCCAACAACAACAATCAAAAAAATCCCCAAACCCCAGAAGCAAGGATGCTGTATTTCCTGGAGGAGTTGAAAGCAGGTTAATTCTTATTCCAGCTTGCTGGTGATAGAACACCCTTACAGATGGTAGCTGATACATGTTTGTCATCACAAAACTGTAATTTTATTTCAGTTTCATTTTGTTAGGCTAAGACTCCTTTTCTGCAAGCATTAGAGCTGCACGCAGCTTGCAGCAGCCATCGCTTTCTGATCTCACTACACATCCAAGCCCTAAAGCAATTCATGCTATTTTTTCTTGTTTATGAGGACAAGGTTATTATACAGAAAGGGAAGTTTTAAACAAGTTTCTGTGATTGCCCAGGCCTTTGGCAGTAGACAGTACTGAGGTGGTCAGCACCCCAAAGCCCACTCTCATTGCAAGTTCTTAATAATGGTCTACTAGGTCTATTACAAAATTATTTATTTATTTGAAAGACACAAATTTAACAGACATAAGACTTTAACAGATGACTTACTACACAGGATAAGCAAAGAAAGACTACTAGTAGATAAACAATATAGGACAAGAGTGAGGTACGTGTATTTCAGCTAGTGAAGAAATAGTCTAGATTAGGATTCAATGTTCAATGCATCTTGCCATCCAGTTACTAACAGGGCATACATAGGACACTTCCTCAGTTTCTGGAAAAATATCCATGGAGATGTGTCCAAACTTTGTGGGAGATGTCTGGCACATTTCCAGGGAGAGTGTAAGAAACTCCTGTTTCCGTGGAAATTTGTGTACTTTTTATATTGTAAAGCAGTGTCTTTTCGTCAATGATATTTAATTTTTATCTCACTCTACATCTGCTCCCCAGACCAAGATGTTTATTCTCAGCTGGAAGTCTCAGCCCTCCTGGTGCCTGGCATTTGTCCTGGCCTGAAATATCTCATCCATATGCACCAGCTGAGGTGTTGGGGAGTGGGAGGGGAAATTTCTGTCACAAAGGTGTGTAGTGGGAAGGAAAGGAAAAACTGATACAGACTTCAGTATTTCATGACTGTGTATGTGCTATGAAGCATTCCTGAATGGCCACCCATGTACTCTGTTCTCACTGTTTCTGTTCAGGATTGAATGGCACTAATAAGAAGATGTCACTGTGGGCTATCAAGAATCATAGCTCAGCTCAAACCAGACAAGCCACTTTTGAAAATCTGGAATATGGAAAAAGTGGGAACTAAGACTTAACTTCCTACATGAGACATGAGAAACTTTGCCTTGAGAAGCCAGAAGCAATCTGTCTCCTGTTGCAGTTTAATAGATTGCCTGAGTAACACTGTGATTCAAGAAACAGCCACCCTAATTTTTGCACCTAGGCCTCTCAGAAGTTAATTAAGTGGGATTAATTGCAGTGTGAGAATATTAGTGAGGCTGGAGCTGTTATATCTTTCAGGAGAACTGGTGTAAGTTTAGGATCTTGATTTTAGGAAGCTGTTACCCAAAATGCTCTGGGTACTCTCAGAAGTAGTCCTTGGATGAGCTACCATGAGCCAGCCACAGCTCATGAGATGGCAAGCAGTTTGTGGAGAAATGTGAGGCTGAATGTTACTGATCCATGGACTGGGCAGAGAAACCTCCTGCGAGGTACAAAATTCTGTGGAGAAGGGGTAGGGGGCAAGCAGTGCCTGAACAGTTGCTGCGAGAGGGCTGTAGCAAGACCCAAGGGCTCAAAAGGGGAAACCTTTGTCAAGGAGACTGCTGGTGAGAGCAGCTCATCATTTCTGTGAGCACTCCGGCCTCTCTTAGCAGAGCTGCCCACCTAGTAACTCACCATGCATAGCTCATCAAGTGGCTGCCAGGCTGCATACAGATAGAGGAGGAACATTTGCCATGAACCAAGGTTTTAAACACAGCTTAGTTTAGAAAAAATGCATGCAGCCTACCTTTCAGATGAAAGGAAGTCCTGGTTTTCTCCACTGACTAGTTGCAGTGGGCAGAAGAAGAGGCAGGTGCCTTCAGTTCATGAGATTTCTGTCCCTCGACAGACTAGCACAGCAATGTGCATTTATCATATGTACCATCTGTGTAATTTTTTTCCAGGAATCTTTCTTGGAGTCTTCAGGAGAAGACCCTGAGCTGTCAGGGATGTGCACATCACAGACTGAGGACTCCTGTTACAGAAGAGTTCAGAGCTCAGAGGATTAGACACTGTGCTTGCATTGTTAGCCTGTGTAGGGCTCAGCTTGATTTTCTAGCAGTGGGTCCCTCAGTTGGGTTTATGCAGTTCCTTTACCTTTTATATACTATATTAACAGCAAAATCTGCAACAATATAAACTTCTTTTTAAAGGTGCTGCACACCTTCCCAGTGTGCAGCATTACACCTCCAGGGCTGGAGTAAGAGTAGGCAGTGGCCAAAAATCAAAGGTTAGAATGAGAAATCCAGCATCTCCCTCCTGCTGACCTTGAAGGTACCACCTTTCCTCTTTTCTTGCCACACTGAGATAGTCACTGTGGGGATCACAGTGCATGGACGTTCAGAGCAACCTCTCAGTGCTAAATTCATTGGGGTGAAAAATCCCATTAGTTTCAGCCCATAAAAAGTAGACTTTAAAGTATAAATAAAATAAAATAAATAAATAAAATTATAGTGGTATCATAAAAATGCATTACTCTTTCAAAAAGGATATTAAGTGTCTCAACATCTGTAAAAAAATTCTCCATCAATCCTCTGCTTTAGTTCCTGCCTATAGGGCTGAAACTCTCCATTTATGAAATGCACACTGCCTGTCTTAATTTTACTTAGGGTATTCATCATGATGCACCTGTGTTTGGTCCACTAAAGCAACAGGGTCTTTTTTTGTTGTGCCTAATAGTGAGAAGGAAGTGTGTATGGGTGGAAAATGCTACTTGACTAGTATTGCCTGTCCAGCTTGCACAGACACCTTTGGTGGAGATGCACTGGCAGCACAGTGTCAGCCAGTAGAGGAATAGAGAGAGCTTTTCCCTGGTGCCAGGGCCAATTAAAGAAGGAAAAACCTTTGCCTTTGCCATCCTCCCATGGTTTCTACAGGAAGGCAAAAGATGCTGTATTACTCTCCCTGTATTACTGGCTTTGTGTGGCAATACATTTTTACCTTTTCAGCAACACTAGAGTAACTTCATGTTGGTGCCTCTGAGTTTTCACCACACAAACTCCTAAGAAATCATCAGGGAAAATAATCTTTCTTAAATTCTTCATAATTTGTGAAAAACACATAAGTTCCTACTACTCAGCAATGGTGGCAGTGTGCTAGTTTTATAGACAAGCTATTTTTATCCACTTTCTTTATTTGTTTTCTAGCATATTCAACTAAGCTCAACAATTTAATTCTGATGATGACTTCAAGTATTTGTGTATCAGTGCTGTGAGCCCCAAGCTCTCAGTGTGTGGAGATACTGGTGCATGACCAAAGGACTCGAGATTACATGGACATCAATAAGGTCAAGGAAACTTACCAGAACATTGTTTTTTCTCAGTGCTGGGAGCCAGCCCTTCTGGTGAAATGAAGTTATCAAAAGGTTAAAAGAGAAGGATTTTCAGCCTTCTTTATGTCCTTGTGGTGTCCAAGTTTCTCTCAATAAAACTGTAACCTTTTCTAATTTATACCCATTTTCCTTCATGGCTGAGACAGTAGCTTTGAAACCCCGAGTGATGATAAGGTTTCCTTATACATAATGCTTGTGCACAACCTTAGTCTCATGCTCTATGTGACAAAATCCTAACGGATGGTTTCTGCCTCTAGAGCTAGCAAGTGTAATCTTGACCATTTGAGAACTTTTCCCCAAAAACGATCTCCCAGAAACATCAAAAACATCACCCCAAATATAAGGACTTTGGCTAAGATCCAAAGTATAAGAACCCTGCTCACATTTTTATAACTAAATTTCTCTGTTAGGTTTATCTAAGATACTGGCAGGCAAAAGCAGCCAGACTGGCAATCTCATTGCAATACTGACATCTCATGGCTAAAAGAAGAAGCTGCTACTGCTTCTCCTTTGTCTCCTCTTACTCCTCCTTCACCTACTTTTCCTTCTTCACCTGAAAAGTATGCATTTCTATAAGTACTACATTGCTGTGAAAGTACAGAGTATTACACTCAAGTGGTAGGTCACACAAATTTGCACACAGGCATACTTGACTGTGACTGGAACCTTCATTCACTACAAAAAAAGCCAGGAATTTGGTTCCTTTCTTCTGCTAGATTTCTACAGCTGGTGCAAAAGTGGCACCAGCAATCAAAATGCATCTGATTTGTTTGAACACCCCTTACACCACAGCCTCTTCCCAAAACTCTAAGGCTGCCAAGAAACAAATTTCTGGGGAAGCATGGAAGTTGTTGCAGGGTTCTTCAGAGAGAGCACAGAAATGCCCTAAAAACATGTTTTCCCCACCTGTGATGCATAACCTTTCCAAAAATACTTTGACATATCTTTCTCCTTCCTCTTGCTTCAGATCCCAGCAGTGAAGGTGAGCGAACCCCTGGAGGACTTCTACATCACCATGAAGAAAACCAATGGGTCTGACTTCATACCCACATCATTCTGCACTTATCCAACAAGGCTTGGACCAGATCCTCAAGAATGCTGGTGGCTGCTTTCTCCACCACCAGCAACACCTTCAGCTCTTCCACGAGAAAGCTGAAGAATAAGCCTAAGGTCCTGAGCAAGGCTGGCATGTCTGGTGGCTGGTTACTTCTTCCTCGTTGATGAGGAAGAGGTGTGGAGGACAGGATGCCTGGGAGGTGACAGCCCCATAGCCCCACTCTCCACAGGGGGAAATACTGCAGCCAGTACCTGAACACGCAAACCTTGCAGGAGCTGGCAGGCATTAAGTTTGATGACATTGAATTGCTTAGAGAACAGGTCATTTTTTTTGCCAGAATGGTAGCAGGAAGCAAGAGAACAGGCAGAACACAGACTGTTATGACGAGATCTCCCAGGAGCACAAGCTCTGCCCGTAGTGCCTTCTCTACAAGTACATGTGTATAAAAGGGCCCTGACACAAAGCAAGGCCAAGTCACCTCTCTACCTGGTGGTTTGGCAGCAGGTCAGAGGCATGAAGAATGTCTGCTAGGAGGAGACAAGGGTGGGGATCTGCTTCCTCAGAGCTGTAATCCCCAAGCTGGTGAAGAAACCTGGAGCACTGTGAAAATGTTACTTTTGTCTCCTTCACTAAAGGCTTCCAGGAAGTTTTTCTATCTTAGCATCTAAGACAGAGCAACTCTACCCTCTGTCCACTCTCAGCATTCAGCATCCCAAGAGGTCTCTATGATGATGTGAACAAATTGAGCTGCTTTCAAACAAGAGAAAAAAGTGGAATGACAGGACAGGGCAGAGGAAGGCAGAACATGCTGTGATCCCATTTTGGGGAAGAATACTGCTTTCTTCTGAAGACCTGGAGAGCAGTGGTCATCTTCATCACTACCAGGTCTTCCAAGGAAAGAGCTGGTGGAGAGCTTTTTCCTCACTGGAAGCAGTAACAAGTATATGATGAATATTCCTCCCTAGCAAGCATAGCTAGGAGAATGGAGACTGAGTTTTGGGAACCAAGAACCCTGAAGCTTAAGCGCCTATGCTTTCAGAGCCATTGTACAAAAATTACTTTCTTGTAAACCGTATTTTTTAATGATTCACAGCTTTGTACACTTGTTCAGTGTTGTAAATACAGTTATTTTTCACTAACTGATCATTTACACTAGATCTGTAGGCACTGCTATAAACTAGTACTGGTTTACCAATTAATAAGCAAACAGATGAAGGTAATTAACAAATTAGTAGCAGACAAAAAATAGCATCCCCAAAGGACAGCATTTTCAGTCAGTCATGTGTTGCCCTGCTCTTTAGCCTT